>AYLM01000703.1:0-11667 GCA_001625345.1 Cairneyella variabilis
GTTTCGTTAGGTGATCCTTAGCTAGCATGCAAGTCGCATCATGCAGCGCTGGAGTCCGTCTTTGAGGCCGTGATTATGGTCATTTACGAACCGTAAATTATGGTTAATCTTACCTCCAACCATCAACGCTAGCAAGATGGGGAATTGGAAATGGTCTGAGGGAGGATGCCTTAATCTGGACTTGAAAGTGAAATGAAGCATTAGGCGGCTTTTACTAGCCATTTAGCGGTGAATCTTAGATACTCTTCTCTACCGCCTCATCTTGCCATGTCATACTCTGCCGAATTTCCGTACTATCCCACTACCTATTTCTCTCCGATCCAGCCAATCACATCTCTGCTTTCAGACAGTTTATCTGGTTTGTTGCATGTCGCAGCTGGCGCTAAAATTTGAGGATTTTGAAGGTTTTCCAGATTGAGATGAGAATATGATCTTCGGAATCTCCGAGCAATTTGGAGCAGTGGTGGGTGTGAAAGCAACTGATTTGGAAGAAGTTTGAGGAAGTAGAAGTGTAGAGGGTGGTATCAGGGCGCTAGTGGTATATAGTGCGAGCGGTGAAATTAGCAGAATGAAGGTCAGGGGGGAGGTGCAAAATATGGCCGAGTAGAATTGCAATGTCGGCCGGTCAGGAAGGCGGTGAGCACAGCTCTGGCACAGATAGGTGGGGTCAGAAATTCATAGATAATTCGGATCTAATGCAGAGCCGAGGAATGGATGGCCCCATCCCTTCTCCGATTTGCTGCCTTGGTTGTATAATACGGCCTGTATTTTCTATGGACGGTAATTTCAGCCACATAAATTGACTGCGCATTCACCATCCTCTTCTTCAATATAACTGACAGCTCCATCTCGCCAAACACATCGCAAGACACTCTGTCAGGGCCGACTTTCGCAGACCATTTGTCTGCAGCAAAATCCATAATATACTGTAATGTTTGACTTGGAAGTAGCCTGAAGGCATCCACCCATAGCTTGTGCCGGCCCGACCTCCCCACGACCACGGCGATCGATGCGCCTTTACCGTTAGAGAGTCGCAATGCTGTTGGACTTCCGGAGATCCATAACTCGGGAAGCAGGAATGGCAGAATACCATTCACATCCTCCTTCTGCCACTGAGGGTTGTCGTTCGAACCTCGGAAATACCGCTGAGCGACCGAGAGGCCGAATCGGCTTGCTGATTGAAGGAGGAATAATAGTATCGTAGGACGGGAAGAGATGTCTCCCTGGAGTGATACATCAAGCTGATGTTGTTTGACATAGATGGTCGTCTTGTTCGAGATTTCTAGTTTCTTTTCGATAGTTGACAAATCCACTCCTTTGATATATCTTGCCCTAGTCCAGCCGTCTGGGGACCTGAACAGCGTCAGGCCGATGAAGAGATCCGTATCACCTTTAGTGCAATTCAAAGGAGCGAAGAAGTAAGGCCCCAGCTGTGGAACTAAGAGGAATTCTACACTCAGACCTTTGTTCGTCATAGTGTGTGGCGCTCGCTCAGAGTCGAATACTGCTTCTCTGTATTTTCCTGAGCGATCGAATGCCGCTGGAGAAGGAGCAAGTAGTCCTTGCCGAGGACGCTCGAGAGCCTCAACACCGTAGTATCGATCTTCCCAGGCAAATATCGATTCGTCATCTGTTTTCTGCAATATTTCCAGCTGAAGTCTCAGGAAGGCGTTGCGACCTTCACCGTAGAGGGGGGCCATGTGAACGCCAAAAAGTCCCATGAGACAATAGGCTTGGTCCTCCATTCGTGTCGTTTCTCGCTTTGATGCCCACGACATCTTCTGAGCTATGCACGCCTCGTTGTAATTGAACAGATAGTCAATTCCTGTGATTGATGTTATGAAATCTTGTAGGCTTGATTTTGTGCCGATCTCTGTCCAGCTTTGGTCGAAAAATTCAACGAAATCGGGTGCGAGAAGTTCCTGCAGCGTCCAACCTCTGGTGAACCATTTGCTGAGTCTGAATGCGCCTTGAACAACAGACTTGTTCTGTGATGTTGGTACGTCAGATAGATACGCGTAGCAGACTTGAGCTCGCTGGTACCATTGAAACATTGAGTTGATGGCTTCTGACAGCTCTGCGCTGCTCGATTTGTCGATGCAGCACGAGTCTATCCACTTAAGACGATTTAGCTCTCGTAGATTGCCGACGCGGAAGGTCCAACTTACCACATAACCCCACTCGTCCAATTGCGCCCGAGCACAACAACCCAGGATCTTCTTTAGTCCTGCCTTCCCAGCCAGGACCTTCTCATCAACTCTGCCATCGTGAAGATCTTGATAGGTGACTTCCCCGGCCTCCCATCTGTGAGACAATATCGCATACGGCGGGGTATCTTCTCCGATAAACTCGCCGAGTTCAAGGGTCCGGGTGTTGAGAAGTCGCATGCTTGTGCCGATCCTCTTGAGGCGCCAACCCAATGTTCATATTATCGCAGCCGTCGCAAGAACAGAAGAGGCATCCTGACTCGGAGGGAGGAAAGACAGGTGAGTCAGCGAAACAAATTGCAAACGCCTGGAGGTCACGCAACAGGGTAAAAAATGAAGCGAAAGCTCGATGAAATGAGGTTCGGACGAGATCAAATAAGCGAGAGAGGCTAACAGGGGGTGGACCGCCAAGAGTACCTGGGTACCTATAAATGGTACCTATAAATAGACTCCGCTCAAGAAGAAAAGGAAAAGTCGAAGACTTCTTTAAGCAGAAGATATCCTGCTGCTATTGCTGCTGAATCAGATGAGTATCTTTGACTACGAAAGTCGCATCAAATGATGGTCCAAGAGCTAAGTTCGTGTGAAATCGGGTTAGTAAGGGGCTGGTCGGTACCACGGGTCCATATGGAAGCCCACACAGCCAATTCCATCCACTCCATTACAACATCAGCCCCTCGGGATCCTGTCCGACTCGGATGAGCCGTCTTCACCAAGCCGCCAGTGGAGCTGGAGAGTCAAGCATGAAGGTGTGAACTCAAATGATCCTAAGGTTCGTGAAGCTTAGATAGCCCTTGAAGTCGGTAAGTTAATAGGTCAAGAGCAAGCCAACTTCATGAGAAAGTTTCGAGTTGAAGAAACAACCAGAGGGGCCAAGAGGGCCAGTGATATGAATATGGCATCCAACAGGGATGGAAGTAACCTTTCTGTGAGGACGACATTCCAGCATACACCCCTTTGCCTGACTTTCCCGGCTTCCCAACCCTACATAGTTCGCAAGCCACAAGCCTCTACGCCACGCTCGAGAAACAGTGCAGGTGGTCATTATTCCCCGTGTACGTATTATTTTATGCCTCTAGCAATCGGCACCAACGGGTACGAGAACCGCAGACGGACCTGACTTTGACGTCGACGCCGCCAGTCGATCCAAGCTCGTATAACTTGCATTCAGCCCTCCGAGCAGGTAGACCCACATCCGCTACTCTCAAGCCTCGGGAAGTCTATTTCCTCTCGCGCTCCGCAAAGCTCAACTCAGCAGCCTGGGGCGGGATTTTGTGAGAGGACGTACAAATCATCGGAAACATCGTCACGACTCGTGAGGGAACGATCCTCCCAACGACGAGCGCGGGTGAAACGGGGAGGAACGAGGCACACAACCGCCTGCACGGACGGGATGCGTTGCAAGGGTCAGGCTGCAGGAAGGGGCGGCACGGGAGCGAGCTTCAGTGACAGCTCGCGTGGGTGATGTCTCCGCGACGTCATGCAAAGACCCTAATGAGGGATTTGCGATTCAAGTCAGCCTGGTGGGGGCTGAGGGAAGCTTATTCTACGATCACGACACCATCATCTCGATATGCTTTCTTTTGGGAGTGCGTCATTCACTACTCTATATCTGATGGCAGGCTTGATGAATTCTTGCGCTTCAGTTCGTCGATCAACACGAGGTGCATCCTGCTACTTTCGTCCTTCCCCGCAATAGAAGAAATACGAAGAGCTGCAATGCCATTCTTGGGCTCAACCAAGCAGTCAACCGTGACGAGAGTTCATGCGAATATTTAGCGTCAACTGTAAAATAGAGTTATCTCGGCAGACCTGTCCTGGAGAACTATTTTCGGAGACATGCACTTATATGCACCTTGGAGAACAACGTTGTGATTGCCGAGACGGTTCTCAAATTCTCAATCTGTGGCTGAGGAAGCGTCTATCTACAGATCAAGCACTCGGGATGTTCTCTTTACAGTAGCAAGTATCAACCGCCGGATCAAGAAGCGTGGAAGGGATTGCTATGGGTCCAATGTGCCACATCCATCATTGCAACGTCTAACTTCAATTCTTTTCTAAATCTCCTAGCTTTTGCCTCGGTACGGACATCTTAGAAGTCCGTCATGACATCCATTTGCCCTGGAAGGGACAATATATTCGGATTTCAAAGACGAACCGTCGAACTCAATAACTGAAAGTCAGACGACACCCCGCTTTCTACAGACGATCTCAACATACATCCGATTACTGCCCGTGAGATATATATGCACCAGTCCTCTTGAACGAATCAACTCACAGAAGCAATTGATCGTCCCTCGACCCACGCATATCCTTTCTTCTCGCGTCAAACGGCTTAGACCTTGGCTTCCTTGGCACAGACCAACTTGCCTCCTGTCAAAATGCACCCTAAATCCAAATGCCGCTGTCAATCCTCGTCTCCTTGCTCGTGTCTGTCAATCAAAATCTAGCATCTGAGACCAAACCACTCTGAGCAAGAAGCCCCATTAAAAACATCATGGATATTTGCCCAGTCATGGACTTTTCTTATTGACTTTCATCGGCTTGTCCACAACTGGCATATTTATTGGTCGAGCCTTAATCGACATCCGGATACCACGGAACAATTTTTTTGCCGCTACAGAGACGATGCAGCCTTCTAGCCCTTTACGGACGCATTTTGAGGTGTCATCCTGTCAGGGTTCTTGGCGCCTCTGCATCCGGTGGATCCTATGTATGGGCGATTTGCCGTTTGCTCTGACAAATTGTCACGATGCCTTTCAAGCCTTCAAACATCAATTATAGCTAGGAGTTACTGGGAGAACATCGGTAGATCTGAAAATAGTGCTGTAGGGTGGCACTCTCTCGTCTCTTCTTACTCGCCAGAGGAGCGATATTGACAGGCGAGGAACTTCAGGGGGCGGGAGTAGGCTCGGATGTCAATCGTGCGTCGATCCTGTCATCGGTGGGCCTCTATTTCTGGACTTCTCATAAATAAACCACAACTTTCACCAAGACACACGCCACAAGTTTGCTTTTCCAGAAATTACGAATTCCTCAAGACATCCCGAAACTCAAAAAGATGCGAGTAAGGACGGAGTTTAGGGGACTCAAGAAATTTACATATCAACGTTACAGCGACCGGGGGTCTTGGCAGTGGCGTCTTTGCGTGGTCCCCCCTCCTGATTCCGTCCCGCCAACCCGCTGCGCATTGACAAGTGGCTGCGTGCGTTGACACCCTGTGGCTGAGCAATCTCAACTGTCCCTTGTGGCTGGTCAGCGACCCCTACTTCCGTACAGATTTGGCAATTCTGGCATCTGCAGTTTTGCTTTCTTGGCCTGTCGGCGACCCTGAGCACACGAATCTGGCTTCCGAACCTCGGCTGCTGCAACTTCAACGGTTCCTTGGATTACAGAGGCAAGAAGGGACTGGGTGACGGACCGACCTTACTGGGTAATCAAGATTCAATATGCAGAGTACCGGCCCATTCTTCCAAGATCTGTTATCGTTGGCAGCTGCAACCTTATACATGCTCAATAGGAGGCAAGGGGTACGTAAGCGCAGGGATCACGGAATCTAGATCCGGAATACCTCTCGTGCTGACAACTCAGTATGTGGTCGAGTCAAGCGAGCATAAGAAATATGGTGAGTTTATTGGCCTGTATTCTGCAGCAACTACCACCAGTCTGCTAAATGCGGCATTTCATCAGCGCCAGATCATATATTTGGCTCAGGAAAAGAAATATGGTAACTGTCTTGACCTATATTCCGCAGCAACTATAGGTACTCTTCGCTTACGGGATATCTCTTGATACGAGAAACACTGAACAGGCCAAATAAGGCTCAAGGTCTAGGAAACGAGAACCTTATTGCTGTTTCTTGCCTTCACCTTGATAGAATATATGAAGGCCTCTCGCTTCCGCAATGCAACCATGTTTTGGGGCTAGTGCCTCGCATCTACACTCGTAAACTTCTCTTAGATTCTAAGGCGGCCAGCTTTGGGAAACTGGATATGTGTCAGTGCTCCTGATGTCCACTTTGTCAAATGTATAACACCAAGCGAAACCAAGTTGCAGCACATCAATATCGATAGATCCAAATCTGGCATTTTGACATTCGTGACACCTCTGGCATCTGCCAGAGAAGATTTATACTTACCTTGCACACCTAAATCTTAGTATCAAATCATGGCCTCGTATTCATGTCTTAACTTAACCTGTAGCTTTTGCAATATTTTCTCAGACCGGGAAGAGAACGGATAGTTTATGTAGATATTCATTGCAATTAATTGTATCGCTACTTTACACTTTACAACGCGGCTCTCTAAGCCACTGTCTTGAGCAGGTGCAAACTGCTTCCGTTCGTGGTCCTGGCCAGTTTGCCGAAGTCCTGTGATCCTTTTCTCATGGTTCCCTGCCATTTTTGTTCTGCACTTTAGGCTTCTGACAAGCCCAATCTGCTTGCTGAGCCTGAGCAAGCCTATGCTGGCTGGGCGCGGTGGGTATCTTCAATGTCATTCCTACCACACCATATTGCTCTCCCGAATTCTCCAGCCAGCCCGTGGAAGCGCCTAAATCTTTTCTCCGCCATATCCTCTCATTATCGTAGCTCCTTTTCGGAAGGCTCTCATCTGAACTTCTCATATCCTGCAGCTCTTGGCCACATTGCTCCGCAGATACCGCTCCAGCCGGAAGTTAAACTATCTCGGCGTCCTTCCATCATCCTCACTATCATCACCCTTCCTGTCCCGCTGCCCTTCAGTTCCTGAACGGCCACCTGTGACGTCGCTTTCTGCGCGCGCATTGTTGATCATGGATGGCAGCTGTCTCCGACGAGCGTTAATGAACCAGTTGGATATTTGGTCTTGGAGCGAATTAGCTAGCGTTCAAAGTAATCCAATCGAGTACACATCATCAAGTACGAATCTCAGCCGTTTAAATATTCGCGAAAGTAAACATTAAGCGACTCGTGGCGCAAGCAAAAAATAATCATCCTCAACGTAAGAACAATATCGACTTACTCATCTGTAACCCAGTCTGCCTCATCAGCTCCTGCTTCTCGTCTTCCGTCGGGTACGGGTGATTCAAATGCTGCATAAACCAGCTGCGTAACTTGTCGGTTGTCTCTTTGGGCAAGTTCCCGCGGCGTTTTCGCTGTTTATTGTCATGCTCGGTGTCAACGCCGTAGGAGTAGGAGCTGCCGGGATACATGCTATGGTGGCTGGAATGTTGTTAGTATTGCTACAAATAGAAGTTCGAGACATTGCCTTTCGAGAAGCGCAAGGCAGAGGGAAAACAAAGTCTGAGGCACGGGTAAGTAACTTACTTGCTCGAGAACGGCGTCCGGTCATGGCTTAAAGCGTACGACGAAGGACCAGAGTACGAATGTCCTCTCGGCTGTTGATATCCATAGGAAAATGTTGGATGCGGCGAGTACTGGTTCGGTGGGTCGTACGCTGGTGTTGATTGAGGATAGGTTTGAGCTCCAGAACGAGGACTCGAGTACAGCGAGTATTCGTTGTACGTGCTAGCTCGAGGAACCGTTGGGGTTGGAAGAGGGTTTAATCCCAGGGTAGGAACCCGAGGCAATGCTCTGAAATCCGAGCGAGCGAAGCTTGAGCCTTCGAGAGGTGGCGATCTGGATTCTCTTGGTGGAAGTGGAGGAGATCTCAAAGGTGGTGGTCCGCGTGAGGGAATGTATGGGCTGCTTCGTGCTGAACCCCAAGCGTCAGCCGCAGAGAATGCGCTCGTCCGTCGTGCAGTGGTGGTTGGAGAGATAGTAGCACTGTGTGATCGGTAAGATGGTCTGGGAGGACTTCTGTATGGTCTCGGGTTGAAATCAGGCTCGTCATCATATGATGTTCGCCTCCGCTTGTGTGACCGAGGTGAGTGCGGTTGTGGATCAGAGAAAGCAGGCGAGGTTGCTGAATAGGAAGTTGTGTATGCGGGTTCGGCAGGAGTTGGAGTTGGTTCTTGCGGCGCAGGAACACTTGCAAGGAGCTGAGGAGGGGTATTAGAACGGGTCTGGTCAACGTATGCCAGAGTGAGAAACGTAGAACGGGAATTATCCATATAAGAACAAGCTTCCTTCCCGGCAATTCCCAATCTGTGGACAGAAGAAGGATATACTTACATGAGCAATAGGGGGTAGTGCAACACGTTCAGGCTCTGGTCCGGGTTGAGGAGAATCTTGGGTACGCTCGCTTCTTCCCCATGGAGGAGAGAGAAGCACTTCTTGTTGTACTGGCCTCACTGCTAGCAACATCTCATCTGTTTCTGGAGTCCCTTCGTTTTGCGACTGGCTTGGATACCTTGTAGAAGGTGATTCCATTCCAGCATTGGGCGTTCTGGGAGGAGTTCGGTCGCAGGCTTGAATGCGCGTAACTGCTCTGCTTTTAGCTTTTGGAACTCTGGCCATGTCGATTTGAGGAAAAGAAATGGTATTGGTGCTGATAGTAGTTGACGAAGAAAAAGAAAAACAGAAGGCACCGGTGTAGATCAAAGATCGGGACCACTTTGCCAGGCTAAAAGTCAAATGGGAAGGAACGAGTCTACATACCCTTTCCTGGTTTACAGCTTGCCCACGACCTTGAAGAAAAGGGCTCCTCGCCGGAAGGGGACGGACCCAATAAATAGGGAGCCAGATTTGCGGCTTTTGAAAGGTCCTTGGGCTTGGTGTTGTTATCTGCTGTCTTGAAGTTGGATGATGGTGGAGAGATAGAAAGCATAGAAAGGACTGGATGACAGATGATTGGGGGTGACTGGCTAGTCCTGAATGATGGTTACTCGGCACCGGGTTCGAAGGCGAAAGCAAGATGTCAACCGTAGGCAGCCAGCGGGGACTGCGTGAACCTTACTCGGGATTCGCTGTCGATCAGTTAGTCTGGAGTCGATGCTAGAGTGGGACTGATGTGCCGATGCCGTACCGTTGGCACTGTTGTTGTGTTGCGAGATGGTTTTCGTGAAATTGAAGTATGGCGAAAGAGTCAACGGTGATGTTGAACATTCGAGTTGACGTGTGGAGGACGACGTCAGGTCTTAAGTGTATCTGGTGGCCTGTGAGGTGCTTAGTCTAGGTATGTATGTGATGGGAAGAAACAAGATCTAGCGGCCGCTGCACAGATGCCGAACATGGTTGTTGCCAGACAGCCTCCAAATAAAATAGACAGGACAGGGGCTGTTGGTGGTGTCAAAAGCGAGGTACTCACTACTGGCTGCAACAGCAAAGGGAGCTAGCACGAAGGGAACTAGAGAAGGAGAGCGATGCTTGAGGCTGTTCAGTGTCCGCACGGCACTGGAGAAATATATACAAGGCTAAATAAAAAATGCAGCGTTCAATGAGAGGCAGTCTCTGGCTGCGTCGTTCATGAGTGGACGCTTGACGCTGCAATTATCTCAAGAATTTAGGACCCGGATTTTGCGCTTTGCTGGTGCTGGTGCTAGTGCTGGTGCTGGTGTTGGTGCTGATGCTGGGGCGGAGACGAGCAAGAACTGTCATCGAAGGCACTCATTTTAGAGCGCAGACTCGACTGAGCCATTTATTAGTGGAGGGCCGAGAATAGTGGGAGATGGGCAAGTCTGGGAGACTAGCACATGACGGGTAGCAAATTATCCCGGCCCAGTGCTTCTAGTGCCAACCGCTTTTCCGCCACACTCGCACTCTCCTCAACCCCAAAGACCAAGGGACACCACCAAGGGTAAGGCCAAGCCAGGATTTTCGACAAGGGCAGGGGTTCCTCAACTCCTGCCGACCCACTGTCCAGGATCCAGGTTCCTACGTGCAGCGTAAAATTCCCGAAAACGATGGAAATATTCGATGCCGAGCAGGGGCATGTTTTGAAGTGCAACCTGCCGAACGGATAGTGCGGACCGGGACCTGTGGAAGACTCGCGATTTGGTCATCAGAAGTGTGCGCTGCAGATGGGTGTCTTGGCGCTGAATGAAAGGTTGCCCTTGCCCTTGCCCTTGCCCTTGCCCACACTGTGGGAGGAAGGCCAGTTTGACAGATGCTACTGCTGATGATGTTGGGGGCTGCCGAGGGTGAAGGAAGGAGGTAAGGGGTTCGCAACATATCGAAAGAAAATGAAATATTCGCAACATAGAGATAAAGTTTCAGTTAGAGCTAGGTATGGGTATGTAGAGCTGTTCAAAGATACCTGTATATCAACGCTGTGGCAGGTCAGTCATTCCAAATTTGTCCCCGCTTGCGATTTGGTTCGCCAATGCGTCGCACAAAAAAATCCGTCTCAACTATCACCTCAGTCTTATCAGATATATAATTTCTTATTTCACCCTGCTATATCTACCGGTATTTTCATCATATACCGGTACCATTCCAGGTACAGACTGTAACTCAATGAGGGGTACATCACTTGCTGCCACTAGGTGCCTAGGTATGTAGCGAGCCACACCCCTCAGCTTGAGCCTCAGGACTGTTCCTGGCCTTGCTGCTCATCGGAACATATCCTGCATCCAGCAGCCCGTAGTTCGTGCTCCTCCGCGCTCTGCATTCCATTGAAATGAACTTCACCTGCATCATCTTCCGTACCTAGGTACCTCCAAAATAACCTTAGGGCTCGAGTAGTAGGCTTTGAGGCTGGCGAGGAGAGACATAGGCACGCCGAAGAATGGCCTGAGGCGTGCGCCGTAGATCAGAATAGATCGTCGAGTATATAAGAAATTACAGGAGCGCAATCACAGACATAAGACCTATTTTCGAAGATGCTACTGCAGCCCAGCGAGATGTCTAAGACATCTAAGACATCTTCACACATCACTTCAACGTAGCTCTGTAGATGGACCCCACCAAGATCACAACATGCACGATCAGCCTTTCTGGTATCCCGCGATGAATGTGTCGATCGCCTTGGCGGCTCGGGCTGGGCCTTCTCTGCTCGAAAATCATGAGGATGTCCAGTCCCCGGCTTCTCCTCTGCTAACACGAAGTCTCGGACAAAGAAACTTGGCATTGCAATGCCAAAAGAAGCTATCTCGGAAGCTGTTTGAACAATGTTTCCCTACAGTAGACTGTGCGAAGTTGACTGGTGGACGCAAACACAGCCGGAAGCGTCCTCTTTCCCATTGAGGCGAAGTCTGTGTGGTATGGGCATAAACATCCACATCAGCGCTGTCTTGCCTGTCTTGTCGAGGCTGGGAGTCTCGGAGCCTTGAGCCGTAAGGTATGGCGAATGAGGAGATCGATGCGAGGTCCGGATGAAGGAAAGTGTCTCCCAGGGTGCCATGCTTTCCTTTTGCCGTCGTTCGGCCCCATTCTGCTTGTCAGACCAGGGTTGAGAACATCAGGCAGAAGGCACAGCTCGCGATTGGTACGTCGAGTATGGTTCAGGTGAGGTTGGTGGTTCATCCTCTTTTTTCCGTTTCGTCCACGGGCCCTCGCAAGCCACAGGCTTCTTGACAGACTTGGAACGGCCGGGGTTATTTTACTTGACATGAGGGACAAGCCAAGGGGGGGGGGTGGTGG
>AYLM01000706.1:0-26321 GCA_001625345.1 Cairneyella variabilis
TTTCTTTACTCAATAGTTCGATATGGCAAACGTGGGTGTTTTTCCATATCCTGAGTCTCCATTTAAGTAGATACATGTGCAAATTCTATTCCTATCCCTGAACAGTTTCCTTTGTCCAATTTCAAATCTACTCTTGCTATTATGTCCAGCCCTCAGAGCAATGCCCAGCTTCGAGGCATTACTTTAGAAGATGGCGAATCCTTAGATCCCCAACAGCATCACGCGCATATTACCTTCGAATCAGATGAATGTCCCAGTCGGTATGGCCGTATGACCAGCACTCAGCGTACATCCACAGTCGTGATTCAATCTCCAGCGTTCGCAGCCGCAGTCAATCAGTCACCGGCATTCGGTAAAATTCCGCACGCTTTCATTCGAGGTCAACCACTCTCAGGCCGTGCAAGAAGTCAAAGACGGCAGAACTGGCTTCCACAAGGAGAAGCAAGAGGAGAAGCAGTCCGACAGAGATTACTTTGCCAACCTCGAATTCCATCTCTTGAGCACCAGCAATGCCTGCCAGTCCCTCGATGTTAGGCCCTATCATGATCTAAGTGCCACTGAAGCCGGAATTCGACTTTGCCGTGATAGCAAGAACTCGTTCTCCCATCGCCGTCAGAACTACCTCAAAAAGCTTCTCGTCTACGTTTTCGGCCGCTTCTGCTCTGTCCTATGGTTGGAGTCATTATTTTCTTCATCTGCTGGCGTCCATTAGGTGACCCTGACCCAGCCCCATACAATCTCGGCCTGGCAATTCTCGTCCTCATTGTTATGCTGACAATAATTCTCGCCTCACTAATTCTTTCCACCTGGGTGGGCTGGCTACGAGTGGATCGCTTTGCCTACATGAACGTCATTGCGATGTTAGATGATGTTATGGGCTGCGTGGTTGCTTTTATTCCAGAGGGGATGCTCGTCGCTGTCGCGCTTACCCTGATGATCATCGCCAGACGAATGAAAAGCGCCAACATTCTACCAAAAGGTCTATCAACAGTTGAGACACTAGGCTGTGTTAACGTTCTATGCTCTGACAAGACTGGTACCTTGACTGAGAATAGGATGGTCGTCGCGACGGCGGGCTTTGCAGATAAGAGGCTTACTGTCAATGAGACATGCCCAATCTTTTCTGGAGGAAAATCGAGGCCACTGGAGGAGCTTCATCGAGCTTCGATATTGTGTAATGACGCGAGCTTCGACGCCCTTTCCATGGAACGTCCAGTTATGGACCGGGATATTCAAGGCAACGCAATCGACGGAACAGTCCTAAAGTTCGCCGAAACAGCCCAAGGGAGCGTCAGTATCGTCAACAATGCGAATCCGAGGGCATTCCATATCACTTTCAATTCCAAAAACAGGTAGTTCAGTATGGGAATGTTCTCATGGCATTTTCCATTTCCGTCTCTGGACCTGAGCTGCTGCTGCTTTAGCCTGAGCTATGGGTGAGCAAGCTTAAGCCGAGGGTGAGCATTTCTGCGCACCGCCTGAGCATGCATTAAAGAGCCATTTTAGTATCCGCAAGGGCTCGTTTTGGCTCCCTTGCGGCCCGGTTACACTTTCCTCGTCTTGTGTCTAGGGGCGGGTCCTTTTTTGGCCCCGATAAGGATCCCTCCGGAGCCATTTTTGGATCTACTGAGATTTGAGAGGGTAAAAGGTGTTGAGATCCCTAAATCTCAGACATCGAGCGAAGCTTTAAGAGCTCGCTCTGCTAACGTAATTACATGTAATAAGCCTTATCGCTCGAGCTAGGCCGAGCACGTGACATGAAATGACAATTATCTATTGAACTATGTGCGTGATTTCTCGTGGTCTTCGTCCTGCAGTGTCACCACCCCGACGAAACGCTAGGGAAAGCCGCCTGTATGTTCGGTCAAAGGCCACTCGCTCATTGACCGACACTTATGACCAATCTGTCATCCAATCAAAAGAAGAAGCATTATCATGACCTGACTTCTCAACATGATTGCTTTTTACCCGCCTAACCGATCGCGCGACTCCACATTCCTTGCATTGGAAGTTTGCACCAACATTATAATCTTCTAGGCTTGCGATGACAACAAAATGGCACCTAGACAGAAACATAACAGAAAAGAGCACAGATCGATAAAAGAGATACTGCTCGGACGGCCGAGGGATTTGACAAGTAACGCTGGCGGGGGAAGCAACCAGGTTGCGGGATCCTCTACGCATACGATCCCGCTTCCTAGACAAAATCTTTTAGGACCATCACCAGAGTATCCTAACACCACAGAGGACCCAAGCTCTCTCCCTGAGACTTCTCCTGTGGAAGAGTCCCCTGCAGTAGACAGCCGGCCACCAACTGACCCAGGTGCGTCAAGCAAAAGGGATCTATGGAGCAAAGCGGCACAGAGTATAGACCCTCAGACAGCGAGAAAGTGGCAAGAAGTCCCAATCGAGCATACTGCGGAGGTTCAGGATGATAATACTCCCGATCTTAGTTTGCTCTCCGCGGCCAAAGCTCAGAAGGCACTAGCTGTCCTAGACACGGCTAGAAGCCATGCGCGTTCTCAGCAAGACAAGGTCTGGAAGCAACGATGGCTCACGTTGATTAAATCCATATCAACATTCAAGTCTCTGGTTGATGCAGGATTGCAATTTGATCCCACTGGGTATGGGACCCTCGCATGGTCAATCGTCTCATTTGGCCTCGAAGTAGCCATTAGCAACAGCGAGATCAGCAACGACCTTTATCAGAGTTGCGATTTTATTCGTGCAGTGATTGAAGAATATGGCCTATACGAAGCCCGCTATATCGAAGTTGATTCGAAAGGCCGCGTTGCGCTTGAGCAGTGTATCGTGGATGTCTACAAGTCAGTCATCACGTATACAGCCGAAATGAACTTTTATGTTCATCACAAAGGAGGTATGCATTGCAATAATTTCTTTAAATGAATTATGTTGACACTCGTAGACCGGCTTATAAAAGCTATTAAAGGGTCTTCTGATTCCTCCTTTGCGAACTTCAAGACGACCATTGAAGAAAGAAGAACCGCTGCTCGCACCATCATTGATGATATCCGCAACCAGCTGAACGTGGATACCCTTAGTGCAATACAGAGCCGGATTGATGACCTTCTTGCCAAAGATCTCTCCAAAATTGTCCAATTTGTCGACGACCAAGAGAAAGATAAGATCTTAGACTGGGTATCTGTCCTGACAATGGATGCTGTACACGCAACTCAGCGCGACAAGGCTCAATCTGACGGTCGTAAGAACCCTGGAATATGGATTTTGAATCACTCGGAGTATATCAAATGGGAGAGTTCAAACACAACCTCATCGCTGTGGCTCACTAGTGGGCTGGGGACCGGAAAGACCATTCTTGCCTCCACAATTGTCGACGCTCGGGGAAAGGACCGGGTAGGACCCGTAGCTTATTTCTACTGCTCGGGCACTTCTGGGAGTAACGGGACAGACGTGACGGCTGAAGAGATTCTCAAGTGTCTATTACGACAATATGCCAGACAATCTGAGGTGAGTCTTGCATTTGTACGAGATAAGTGGAAAAAATTACATAAGCTTCGATCCTTGACGAAACTTGAAGTTCTGGAGTTGTTCAGTGATATTATCAAGACAGAACAGACTCTCGAGGCGACCATCATCGTAGATGGGTTAGACGAGCTACCTAGCGAGAGCCTGAAGACATTACTTTTTTCTCTAAAGGGACTTCTAGGGAAAGAGGAAGGGATTTTGAAGGTGTTCGCGTCGAGCCGATGGTCCCAGCGTATTGAGGAGAGCTTTTCGGGGGCCCCAGGGGCCCTTCGCATCAACAATATCGAAGATCACAGTCACGCTGACATGGAGATCTTTATTGACACTGCTATAGAATCCGAAACACGGGACAGAAGCTCGATCGATCGTATACTAGTGGAGAAAATTAGAACCATATTGAAGGAGAGAGCGAATGGAATGTAAGTTCTTGACTTGGAGCACCCTTCTTGAAGCTCACATGCTCTTTCTAGGTTTCGGTACATTGAGCTTGCATTGAAATTCATATTTGAGGCTCCCACTACCAGCCGCATTCACGAAAGATTAGAGGATTTACCTCTTCCTGCTAGTGGAGACGCCGTCTTACAACCAATGTACAACAAACTATACGATGAGATCGATAAAGGAGATGCAATCAATCAACTCCTCGCGCATCGTGTAATTCATTGCCTTCTCCAACAACATGGACGACTATCAGCAAAGGAGCTGTTGAAAGTCGTATGCACGGTAGTAGACACTCCCGTTGCAAAGGGACTTCAGAGTTCAGAGCCTGGAATAGATGAAGTCAAGACTGCTTGTCACCACTTAGTGGTCTACAATGAAAAAACTCAAACGTTTGAGTTCGGCCATGTGTCAGTAGTGGAATTTATTCACTGGAAGAATATCCCTATTCTCAGCGATGCAACAGCACATTCCACACTGGCTGCAGCATGCATAGTACGCTTGATGCAGCAAGACGAAAACAAAGCAAGAGCAGATAGTGCAGGTAAAATCTTGCAAGAAGATACTTCTTTCATTAACTACGCTCTGTATACTTGGGCGTGGCATTTCCAGCATGCTAGCGAAATCGCAATTCCCGCGACTCTACAAGAAGTTTTCCACGAATTTTGGGAGCAAGGAGAGCATCTCGAGACTTCTCTCGAACTCTTAAGGCTTACGTTTTCACTTGGAGATGACGAAGTGCCAGTGTTCCGTGAAGATTCGATAGATTTGGTACCAGCAAAGTGGAGAGTCCTTGTTCCAATACTTTTGAATCAGGATGCATCACCAAGTAGGCGGTGGCTTTTAGCGTGCGCATACGATTTTTCTGCAGTTGCTGAGAGCCTTGTCATAAGCCGAGATATCGACGTTGAAGATAAATCATCAATGTTTGTGTGTGGAATAAAATTGGCTATTGCGTACGGAAGCACAAGCCTCTTAAAGACGATGCTATCCAACCATATCAACACTGCTGAGCTTCATGCTTCTGGGACATCTCTGCTGCACCACGCAGCAAATTTACAGAACTCTAAAGCCATAGAATTGTGTTTAGATCGGTTCCCAGACCAGATCAACCTACGCTCTTTCGGGGCCATTGACGATGAATGGGACTCCACTCCACTTTTGATGCTAGTACGATCTGCTGGGAGTGAACCAGGCTCACAGAGTGATGTTGTTAACAATATTTCACTCCTTACGAATGCACCAAATGTCGATTTCCATACGGCGGATAAAAAAGGTCGAAATTTGTCGCATCTAGTCGGACCACTTGGGTTGTGGAGCCCTCGGGCTTTTCAGGAACTACTAAATAAAACTGTGACCGACGTCTTTTGGCGGGACGTTGATGGTCAAACTGCAATCTCAATTGCCACCGACTGCGTAGATCGCATGGGCGTTCCACAAGTGCTGCTGGACAGCCTCTGGGAACACGCCGATCCTTTAGAGAAAGCAGCAAGTACTGGGGATCTTGACAGAGTACAAGAGTTTCTTGGCAACGCCAACTTTCAACTTGGCCAAACCCTCCGCCTCCTCCATTCTGCATTCCTCTTAGCCGTTGAGAACGGGAACCAAGCATCCGCTGCATCCCTGCTGGAAACTGGGAGTTTAACTGTCGACGAGCAAGGCCAAAATGGTTTCTCGGCTCTCATGGTTGCAGCACTCTCTGGACAAGAATATACAATCCGTCATTTACGGCGGAAGGGAGCAAGCGTGATGCTGGAGACCCATGCCGGACGAACCCCTCTTTTCTTTGCGATCCGAATGAAGAGGTTGCCGGTCATCAAGGCCTTGTTAGTACCCACGCCTACAAGTCCATTTGATATCAACTATCAAGATTCGGTGACTGGCATGACGGCCATTCATTATGCCTGCGAGTATACTGAGCCGACGGAGATGGATTGGGCCATGCCTTCCCGCCGCGATATTCTTGAATTACTTCTTGAGTACGATTATGGCCATGGTATGATCCCGAATGTTGATCTCAGGGACAAAGATGGGCAGACAGCAAGTGAATTAGCATTTAAGAGTGGTTATCTGGACTTGGTCACCATGCTCGATTTTAAGAGTAGCGAGAAAACCAGACCAATTAACGGTGAAGAGATGATAGAATCATCTTCATTGATGTCAAAATTTCCAAGCAAAGAATGGTTGGAGAGTGAGAGCGCTCTGGAGAAGGGATAAGTCCATCGGTCAGATTTTATAAGAGCAGATATTTCGAGTTGGTATTCGTTCGAGTCATTCAGGACTCTGTGCTTCATTCTTGCTCGGGGTTCATAAAGTCATAGCATTAATTCCCGGAGGAAAAAACATGAACCTATTTATGTATCTATAAGTAAATCTTTATACAGAGCAGCAATCAAAAGACGCTTTGTATAGCTAGGGCGTTTAAGAAGTTCGGTATTTTATCACTTGTCTAACTCCGCTACATATACAGTAAGGAATACTAAGACCGCCCTGAACTTACTCCTAGGATAAAGGATATAGCACATCCTGTTGCAGATGCCTATTACAACCCTTGATTTTGCAATAGTAGTAGAAGACAGAGCTCTCTAGCTTTATCGTTGCCTTTATTGCCTAACTTTGCATCATATTCTCAAAGACCTCCTTTCCTGCCTTTTCATTGCAGGTATCTATCCAAACGAACATCTTTAGCAATCGCATTGCATCCGTCCATTGTATTCCCCGTGTTAGTGGAAGGACATCCAACCGCCACTTTTCACGCAGCCAGGGCTCGCCGCTGTCAAACAGTGCTATTATACCCACCATTAACGCCCAAAACATAACCTCTCGTACTTCCTTTGTGGATACCTCGATTGCGCGGCAAAGCTCTCGGAGCCGGTTGGTGATGTGCTTGTATTTTATCCTTGAACCTAGGATCTGGAACGTAGTGGTGAGAAAAGCGAGTAGTGCTACTCGTATACATTCACCGGCCATGTCGTTGAGCATGCTTTCAAGCTCGAGGAGCTGGTATTGGGTCTTCAAATCTCTGGAATGGAGATCGGACGCCTGAATCTCGCGCTGGCTAGAAGTTGCGTCGTTTATTCGTTGGGTTAAACGCTGAAGCTCTTGAAAGATCGCGCCAAGTCTTTGGTCCAGAATGCCGGCAATAGGCTGTTTTGAATCAGAAATATGAGATGGTCAACCATTGGTACTAAGCAGCGGTGTGTAAGAAACGCCAGAAAAAAGGACGGGCTGGTGGTGAAAATAGGTCTTTGTCCGGAGCTAAGTGAGTGACAAAAATGGATGCTTGGTTTTTGTAAGCTTAGTCTGAATGAACAATGAAGTGAAACTGACCGAGTTATCCCAACTTGTAACTGTGGATTAGAAAGGAAGCTATCGAGTTACTATATCACACAGCCCGGCTGCATAAGCAGATGTAGTGACATAGTCGTTCGAAATGCAAGATGCTCTGCTGAGTGTGATCACTACGGCAATGGTAACATCCGATAGACAGAGCGTCTCATTCGAACCAGCGCCTCAAGGCCAAGTAGCGCTGCGTCCAGCAAGTTCAGAGTAACAGACAGATGCCTTCTTCGACCATGTTCTCCGCCCTCTTCAAGACGTATCGAAATTTGGGGCCTTTGCCACGCACAAGTGTGGATACTCTCCGATGACTTGCTTCCTAGAGACACCACAGGGCACTTGGATGATGATCACGGTTTATGAGCAACGATAAGTGCATCTCGGTGTGATCAACTATCGGAATTATGGCATTGAGAGGGCACGGGAGCTTGGTAGTCCTGATCTGGCGTTGAGGGCGGCATACAGAGGAGTCTAAGCAGGGATACCCGTATTGAGTTTTATAGAATCGGTGGTACTTCTTTTCGTGGCTTGGCTTGGCTTTCCGTGCCATTGCGGTGTTTTCGTTAGTTTCTTGATTTTTACATAGCATAGAGTTGGGCTTCTCTCTCCGGGGTTTGAGGTTATTCTCCATATTGGTAATATAGAAAAGCATGGCATTTCTTTGAAATGCCTACTGCAGAAAAGGTGGGTAAACTGGGCACAGTGAGAAGGTTAAATCGACGCTTGTCAAGTGTCAAGAACTGTGTGAAGGTGCTACCTATGAAGCTGTCAGACAGGGGGAATGCAGGGACAAAATCCAGGAAATAAAGTGGAAATGATCGAGATAGCAGCAAAGCTTCGCTCTAGAGGTGAAAAGGTTGAGGGGTACTATCAAGAAAATTTGCGACCGTACGAGTGTTTGGTTTACGTTGAGAAAAACACAGAAATCATCGCGCAAATATACATGAGACTTTCATTCTGCTGCGTTGGAGGTGTTGGAAATATTAGGGGCCTGAGGCCCCTATGCTATAGGTGGCAGCCGCCACCTATAGGCACTAAGGTGCCCTATAGGACTCAGCTCTATAGGGCTCTCGGGGACCCCGAGAGTCAGCTGGACAGGGCCTGGAGGCCCTGAAGGGTTCAGCGTGGCAATAGGGGCCTGCGGCACCTATATATTCAGCGTACTTGCCCACTGTAAATTAGGTTCTGTAGTCAAAATTCAGTATGTTGCACCTGTAATCTCAACAGGAGGCATCCACATGCTAAGCGAGCCCCTTATTTCCCCTCTATCACATGACTTGCCTAAAATTGTGGCCCATCCAAACGACCCGAAGTCATAAGTTTAGAGTGTGCTTAAATAAATTTGCATGACTTTTAAAGATTGGCCACCACAGGCAAAATCTGTAGAGTACCAGTAAGACAGTAAGATGAAAGACATAATACTCGGCTTTGAAGACCAAAGACGTATTCGGCCATAAGAGATAGGGAGAAGAATTTTGATTTTATTTTTTTTCTGTTGGGCTTTATATCAAAATAAGTAGAACACTGGTTTAAATATACTTCTTCTTTTTGGTAGGGAGGTCATCATCTGCCAATCTCTTTCGTTTGCCATGATCAGCTCTCCCAAAGCTGAACTCGACGGCAGGAGGTGTGCCTCTCTGTTGTAGAAGGTGAAAAGCTTAGAAAGGAAAGAAGCATAGCTTTCCTCCACGAAACCATAAGAAGAATCATCTAATTAATTTCAAGATCTATGTACAAAGCTGTCTCTTCATCGGCGTCATGGAAACTGTATGCGCTCATGCCATGTTCTTCTTGTACATGTATAAACACGCTGGCATTCCTTTCAACGCACTGGTCTTCGTTTTTGAAAACTACTCGGACGACTTCTACGGTTATTCGGAGGCAGAAATCACTGAGTTCAACACTGCAGGCCAATGTGTCTACTTCGTTACGCTTGTGATACTCTAATGGGGTAACAGCCTTAGTATCCGTAACAAGCGACCGTCTATTCTTCAGGCCGATCCCATCCGGGAGCAGAGGAGAAATCCTTGGTTAGTTGCTGGTGCCGCGATGAGTCTAGTGATCACCGTTATCGTTACCGAGGAGCCCGGTATCCAGAGTATCTTTGGTACGGCTAGTGTGCCGATTGCGTTCTGGCTTATTCCACTCCCGTTGGCGCTTGGCATACTTATAATGGATGAAATGAGAAAGTTACTTGTAAGGATTTGGCCGAAAGGTCCTGTAGCGAGGATAGCGTGGTAGAGGTGGCACAAGCCGGTCTGTCAGAGATTTGTCGGAGAGAAGCAGAGGAGACTTGAATAGAAAAGAGAGACTGGAACAAAGTGTTGTAATGCAAAATATAGACCAGTGTATCTAAGAAGCAAAATCAACCAACCAAGTAATTTTAGTAGCGCAACAATTTTGCACAAGTTTTCCAGTAATGCAATTAGAATCTTCATCCAAGGGTTGCTCCATTTCTCTTCTGTTCTTTAGGCTGAGTTACAACACGGAAAAGTCTACATGGTTAAGAGACTCCTTAAGGTTACTGTGTGTGTTATCATGAGTATAAGGGATTCTGACTTGTATTATCAGAATAGGCTGATTTCGCTATGTACACTAGGAGACGCCTGTTAACACGACTAATAATATTAGGTATATTGTGAGGCTGAATTACTCGTCACATGTGATTGGACTGAAAAGGGTCCCAAAACCGGTTGCGACAGGGACCCTTATTTATAGATTTGACCGGGGAGTGAGAACAGATACCATTACAACATCTTAATAGGTTATAATTTTCTAGATAATATACGAAGAAAAATCTATATGTAGACGGCATAGAACTATAACAGATCCTTAAGGGCGGCTAGAAGGGGATACTCTTTAAGCTCCGGCTGACCTCAGGAGCCTGCTCAGGCCTCAGTGTGCTGCTCTCGTCCAGAGACAGAAATAGTGAATGCTATATCAAGATTCCGATATTAATTGGCCTGTATTATGCCCATAAAGCCTCTGTGTTCATTAATACTGCTGTGACTGTATCGGAATACTGCTTTATCAACCTCTTCCTTCCACGGCAGCCATACGTATTGCCTCTCGATAGCCCTTGACCTCCAAAACTGCCGTTATCCGGATAATCATCTCATTCTCAAACTCTTGGTCACTGACCGGTTCGAGACTCGAAGGAATCCATCGTAATGCTAGGAGGCAGTAGCTTCGCAGCTGAGTACAACGTACGCTTTTGGCTGAAAGAGATAGGAGCCTCAATGTAGAATGAACTGGATAGACTTACGACTGTAGCTTTGAGAAACTTCTTTGGAGTCACATTTTCCTCCACTCCTGCATTTCGCGACACCAATCTACCGCATCTAGAAGAGAATTGTATTTCACAAACTCACCGGGGCCGGGAAAGCTGATGTTATGCAGAAACTCGAACTCAGGTCTCTCCACAATCGTTGCTGCTGAGGAGGAACGCGAAGAATGAAAGTCAATTTACTCACTTTGTGGGCAGTGGGACTTGCAGTCCTTTGGTCTGGTTTGGGTATTGATATTGATATTGGGTTTTGTTGGATTGGATGGGTTTGGCATTGGTTTGCTGGTGGCTTGGTATGGTGTGGTGAGATTACGGTATGGTTTTGGCTTGGTTGAGTTGGTGCCTAGTGGTTTGTTGTTTGGTTCTGTGTGGTTTTCGAGTGCAAAGACTCCAGACCTGTTGGGTATGCGGCCCGGTAGGAGTAACAGAGACTCGTTCCTGGGTTTCTGGTTAGGTTGGAAGTATTGAAAACTCTCACCTTTAAATTGGTTGGGTAATTGCGCATAGAAGCGCTCAATTTTGGGTCGTGGCTGGTTCGCCTTGATTTATTGAAGAGATGTTAGATTTGACCATTCGCAGAATGAACTTGACAAAGGAAAGCTCCTCAACAGCACGTGAGGCCCAGGAATCAAGAACTGTTTCCTGTGTTGTGATATGTGGGTGGTTGCAGGGCGAGGAAAATCAAAGATGAAGGGAACGGCTGCCGGCGGTAGGTTTGGACAAATTCTACCACGAAAGTCAGACTCTAATCCCACCCTCGCTGGTTCCGTTTTAGTCTCCGTTTACAGTCCGTAGCTCGCATTATAGAAGCCCTAAAAATCTAGAATACCAAAGGCTCCGATATTCTCGAGAAGGTCGATATTAGCTTTATATTGCTAATAACTACTAATAGTAAAGTAATATATAAGTAAGCTTATAGACCTTATTTTCAAAAGGCAAGCTTAAGTCTATTCACTATACGACTAGCCTTACTTACTTTATAATATAACTCTTTACTTGATCGCACTTTTCATACGATTCTAATTATATCTTTACCACTATCTTATCACTACTCTAATATATTCTAATCCCTCTTACTGCCCTTAAGCTATCGTAGCTATTGCTAGGACTATGTCGCATCCGAATAGCTAATATTACCGATCACCTGCCCCACTTATCTCTTGTAGCTACCTCAGCTTATTACAGTATCAGGGGGTTTAAGGGTTTCTGGTTTGTACCAAGGGGCTCGCTTAATCCGTACGATCAGGTAAGAGTCAGGTAGTAGTCTCTAGAGCTGTCGCTGAACTAGATAAGATTTCCTGAGCCACGGCTCAACATTGATAATCAGGTGATTGTCTCTAGGACTGTCACAGCTGCTGCCGAATTAGTTGATGCTGCTGAACTGCTGCCAAGCTGCTAAAGGCATCAGGCTATTAAGCTGCTGCCGGATTACCCTGATCATTACAAGTGTCTTACTAGAGGCAGCAAGCTAGTGCTGAAGGTATTAAGATTGCTACCTCTTTTCATTATCGAGTGCCTTCTCGTTGCTGAGAGCAGCCTTAGAGTATTAGGCGAAGGAAGATTACTTGTTAGGCTAGAGACAGGGCGCTCTGGGACAGGTAGTAGCTTTATTGTTATATTAGCGGAGCTTCAGCTGTGCGGTTGTCAATATCGGAAGCACAAGTTATTGGGCGGGCGGAGAAAAGCGTGGGCGAGTTCGGTACAAAGCAGGTACGCTTACTGTCGCGACTCACGAAGCTCAGGCATGTCTCTCTCGACTGAGAAGATGCTTGTTCTCGACTTACGAAGCTCGGAATGCTCATACGCGACTCGCAAAATTTGGGCGACCGGCAGCAGTAGTCCGTGCAAGAGTGTGCGCAAGAGTGTGCGTGGGAGTGTGTGTGGGAGTTGTGTTGCACTTTTGATGGAGGTTGACGACTTAATTTGGCGCTACAGTGGGGTAAACCCTGATATATATACATCCAGTATACAAGCTACAGCTGCACAGCGTACACTGTATTACAGGTTCCAACAAGTTGCGCAGGAGTGTAGGTGAGAGTGTAGGTGAGGGTAGTACAGGGGCTGTACATGAGGGTGCAGGAGTTGTGCGGGAGTGTAGGTGAGTGTGAGTGTGACACTGCGCGAGAGAGTGGGAGTCTGTCCAGGAGGCAGGAGGGAGTGGAATCTGTCCGAGAATATGTGCAAGAGAGAGTGAAGTGTGCGTGTAAGAGTGTGTGCAAGAATATGTACAAGAATGTGTGCGAGAGTGTGTGCGAGAGAGTGTGCTAGAGAGAGTAGGAGTCTGTGTAGGAGGCAGGAGAGAGTGGAATCTGTCTGAGAATATGTGAAAATAGTTACCCTCGACTCACAAAGCTCGGGCAGCTCACCCCCGACTTACGAGCTCAGAATGTCACTCACAAAGCTGTGAAATACTCGCTGTCGCCTCACGAAGCACTCTGCCTCAACTCACGAAGCTCGGAATGTTCATGCGCGACGCAGAAAAGTTTGGACGATCGGCGGTCCTCATCTCCGAGCTCGGACGCTCACCGTCGACGAAGGCTGCTCAGGGTGCTCAGGGTGCTCAGTTCAGGCTGTTCAGGCTGTTCAATTTTGACGCTGGCACACGCACCAAAAACGCTCAGAAATTAGGAAGAAAAGGACCCCTCCACAAAAAAAAAACCTAAAGACTCAAAGACCCACCCACTCAACCACGTAATTATGAAAAATGACCAAATTTAGAAGTCTCGGTTCAAGTCAAACCTCGCCGGGATCCGCCAGCTCAATCTTGTAAACTCTGCCTGACCGGCACGCGATGACGCCTCTCCCGCCGCTCCACAGCGAGCAACTGTGCGCGAAATTTTCTCTATAGTCATGGGGCACCCAAAGCAAACCGGTTTCTTCACCGCTCTTCCCATCCTGAGATATCCATCCATCGAACTGGATACGCACTCTGAAACACTCTTCCTTAACGTCTTCAGGCCCCCAGGTGGGCGTTGATTCGATTGTTAACTTCCCCGAGTCGGTAATAAGTGAGCTGCCATCTTTTGAGAATGCCAAAGACAGGCATGATGGTTGCTCCCATTCCTGTAAGGGCTCTTCGGCCTGTGCATCATATATCGTTACCCGCCACTTGTCTGCGATGAGCTCGCCGACGCCCTGAGCCACGGCCATAAATGTGGAGTCTTGGGATTCTCGCAAAGCCATAAGAGTCCTGGACACTAGCTCGTTCCCGCTAGAGAACTTCCGGACATGCTGGCGGGTTTGTGTGTTCCACATATTAAGGCTCCCCTCTAGGTCGCCTGAATAGAGCATCGATCCGTCTTTGGAGAACTGGAGCGCGTCGACATATCACTACGTAGTGTTCGCAGTGGCGTCTTTGAACGTGTGGATTAAGGCTCCAGATGCCGGATTCCGTAGTTGAATCTCACCATCTCTTCTGCCCTGCGCAAAGAATTTGTTACCACTCGCAAATCTCATTGCGCCTTCGGGGTGGTCGCTGCCCCCTTTACCGCCAATAACGAAGAATTCTTCCGTCGTCGTATTCCACAATCTAATGGAGTTATTAATATCGGAAGAACACAAATATGCCCCATCTTCAGAAAGTTGAAGCTGCTTGATCCTGCTAGTATGGCCGATTAGTTTGCGCGTAGTGGCAACCGCACACGGCTCGTTCCAGGATCGCAAATCCCACAGGATAATGAGACCGCTATCTTCTCCAGACGCTAGCTTGACCATGTGGTATTCACCGCTCGATGGCGTTGAGAGACAAATAGCTTCACCCGCATGAGCAACTGTACTGTCCGAGCCCCGTCCAGGACTAATAGTAGAGTCTATAATAACAACGCTTTCAGATAAGTCCCAAACTACTGCCAGAAGCGTGTTATTCGGGCATGGCGCTAGGAGGGCCAACTCTCTAGAGTCATTGAATGAGCCCACAACCTCATCGGAGTTGGGGTTGTAGACCAGGATCTCCGAGATCCATAACATTCTCGACCTGGAACGACGTGAAGCCGATCAAAGCCCCGCATGAGTTCCAGAAACATAGAAAGATGGTCTTCTTATGTGAGTGTGCCGCTGCTATACACCCGCCGGAGGCTACTTTTAGGTGTATGCTCTCAGCTGGAGCACCGACCGTGTACACACCCTCACGCACCGAAGAACCCAATCTTTTCAAATCTTCTGGAAGATCCAAAACACCTTTTTGCGCGCCAGAGGTTTTGTCGAGGAAACATGGTCCTTGCCCCTGCTGGGCGGTGATGATATGCTGGCCACTCTCCGAGAAGGCCAACGCGTAAGCCCGACTGCTGAGGTGGAGAGTTTGGAGGCAGGCGCCCGAATCGACGTCCCACAGCTTAAGCTGCCCACCATGGGTCGCTGATGCGAGGTACTTTCCATCTGGTGACCACGCAATGGCCGAAAGGACACGGTCGTGACTAAGTATCTGCAGCTCCTCGCTCCACGTCTCTGCCACTTCTGGTAGCTTGCGCACCCATAGCGGAACTTCCTTCTCTGCAAAAGTCTGTCGGACAATACTTCTAGATGGCGAGAAGATGAGCGCAGAGGAGTAAATTTGGAGAGGAGCAATGTCGACAATGTAGCGAAATTTCAGAACAAAACGGCGGGCATCTTTGAGGAACTCTTCGGACTATACGTGACGTTGCGTCAGCAGTCTTTCCCTCTTCAAAGAGGCTCATTTGGTCGAAACTAGTGCATAAAGTCTCGAAAAATTCATCAGAAAAAGGGATAGGTATACAATAGACTTCTGAACTATCCCACGAAATGCTCGCCCATACGGAACGCTAGGATAACTTACCTTTGGAAGAAGAGTCGCCAACTTGGAAAGATGAAAAATGACTTCGCTCATTTTGCCCATTAGGCTTAAAGCCTCAAGCCAGTACAGGAAATTTGTTTTGAAAAAGCCATCAGCGGCTTTGATGGCGTCCTCACTGAGATGCTCTCGGCCGCATTCCGCCAGGTGATGGACCCAGTAGTTGCACGCGTACATGATCTTGGCTGGGAGGTGCTCGTGTATTTTCGCTGGCTCGATGTCGGTTCGTTTCTCACCCGGATTCTTCAGGAAACAAATGTTCGCTTTGAGAACACCCGAGGTTCTGAGGAGTTTTAGGCAGTGAAGTGCAATGTTCGAATGAGTCGTGCGGGCGTTCACGAGAAATTGATGTTCTCCGTGGTCGCCAATCAGGAATTCGCGGAAAGACATATGAATTGTCGTCAAGGGCTTCGACTCGTCCTTTGGTATGATCAAGACTGAATGATATCGTCGGAGCCGGGCGTTGATCACCCCTAATGGAACATCAATGAGTTCGGAGAGACAAGATACAGACAAAGGGTTGGCTAAGAGAACGATAGTTCCAACGAGCGACCGGAACTGGTCAATCAGATAGGCTTTTGCAGCTTTTCTTTCGGCTTCAGTCTCATTCTTCATGTCTTCTTCTGTGTCTTGACTGCGGGTTGTCAGTGCTATCAACCCGGTGCTTTCCCTAGACTTCGTGATACTAGCGGCATCTGTTTTGAAGACCAAAACACTGGAAGGCTGAACACTTGGGAAATGTTTCGATTGTCCAAATACATATGGGAAGTGGTGGCATCGAGACGGTACTTACAGAACTTGATCGAGAACGGGTAGATAGGTTCCTTGCATTTGCAATTTCCCTTTGTAAGGATTCAACAGCACGAGCGACAGTTGGCTGTACGGGTCGTGGATCCTGACGTTGTCATCGCGAATGAATAGGCACATAGTTGTAGCATACGTGAAAAGCGGATGAGCGAGGTCTGCGAGCGCTTTCAGCTTGTCTGGCGTGGGCCAAGGATTCGGAAGCTTCAGCTCAGGTCTCTGTTGCAATTTTTCCAGCTCGCTTTTGACGTAAGTTTCGATATCTTTTCTGATGGTTGCATCAGGAATCTCGTTCAAGCCCTCTTGGTGGTAGTTATCGGAAGAAGAGCCAGGAAGGGAAGCATAGTAAATAAATCTTTCCTCGACAGTATGCTCTGGTCGGATGGTCACGAAAACGCGGATAGAAAAGGCCGTGACTTTCTTGAGTTGGAACAGAAAGGCGATGATTGGTGCAATGTCTGTCGCCGAGGTACACTCATCGAGAGCGTCGATGACAATCACCGTGCCCGGCTTGGAGGAATCCTTGATTTCGTTGAGGGGTTTCTGCAACCCCAGCTCGAACTGCTCAATGATGGAGTGTGGAGGTTTTGATGCATGCTGTTTGAGAGCTTCTTGAACGTAAGGTTTGGTATCGGGGTATGTGGTAATGAATTGGCTGACAATCGTAGGAATCACTAGCCCGCCGTGGTTACGCTCCGCCTCTTCTGCCCTGAAGAAGAAACTGGCACCCAGCTTCTCCTTGTCTGCCAATCTACGACACACTGTTTTTGAGATGGTCGATTTTCCGGTTCCAGCTTCGCCAGTCAGCCAGAATATGGTCGCTTGGTCAGGATCCGAACTCTCTGCCCATTCAATGATCCGGTTCACGAGCTCCATTCTGGTGCCAGGACAACATTCCATGATGTTCGTATTGTTGTGAAAAGCAGCGCTGTCGACAGGTTTCTGGCCGAATACCAACTCGGGTTTCTGGTTAATCACTGCGTCCGCTATCTGGAGCACATTGCCACTAGATGCAGTCAACATCTAACTATTAACGAGAATTGAGATGGCCTTACAGTGTGTCAGTAACAATTGCCGTCGCGAAGTTCTCTTGCCACTGCCGAAGCATCTTAAGTTTCTCCTTCATGTCACCCTTCAGAAACGGCCATTTGAGCTGACGCAGGCCGATAAACCGCCACTTACTCGGATTCTCTTTCGGATCCAACTTGACTAGCATGCCGTCCAGGTACACCTTGCAGTCATCCGCTTGCTTTTTTGAGAGCAGTCGACTTCAAAGCTTTCAGGCGGCTGTTATTTGGGTCTTGGAGGAGTTTATGAAGGTTCTTTGCCGTATCCTCAAGACTCACGACTTGACGGTGGAGCGTTGCCGCCTCATCTTTTGCAGCTAGGACGCCTTTCGTGTATTTGAAGACGACAATACCTAGACGAGCCGACACATCTACGATTCCAAGAACGCCTGCTGCCGCTCCTACGGGCTCCATGATCACGTTGTTGAGCTAATGACCTATAAAGCGATGAGGAGGTCTCTTGGGTAGAAATTAAAAGGTTAGTAAAAAGATGCCGAGTTGCTAACTCCATATACTATGCCCCGCCGGAAGATGCTGGGGCTGAGGTGCCCAATGACGTGGCTCGCATCTCAGCTCTTGTGCATTGGGGGTCGTACAGTGGGGTTGGTTGGTTAGTTGGGAAGGTGTGGCTATTCCAGTCTACGGAGGTAGGAGAATTAGCAGCATGTCCAGGGCATAAATTCGCTAAAACGGTGTCTGCAGTTTGCCCGCACCAGCGGCTGACACGTTCCGACTGCATTCTTGGTCCTTACACGTTTAATCTTCCTTTAAACAGAAAACTCAATATATATATAAAATTAATTAACGTTGCCATTACTATGAATTGTTTTTATTATAACCTTCGTGGTTGGCTAGGGAGGTCGCTAGTTTTGAAATCCCCTGCCTGGCGCCAGTGCCACTATGTTCTTCGGCCGCGATAATAAATTCACTTCAAATTTAATTACCTCAAAAATTACATATAATTAAAAGTACTACTTCTTCTCTATCATTTAAGCCCTTTATCGAGAATTTTATAGGTTAGATTTATTTTTAATATGAGTCCAAAAATCATACAGATTTTAGTGTTCCTAGCCTTCGCTTAAGCGGAGGAGCCGCTATGGGGCAGTAGCTCTTAGGCGGAGAAAAAGTGGCCGATATTGGTATCTGCCTACATCTAGCTTTCAGGCTTCAATAACAGCTACAAAGCCGGAATCAAATTTTTTAAAAAGTAATTAGAGAGAAAGTTTGGCTTCTTTAGAGCTCTGATACTAAACTTTAGCAAATTCCATGTGGTTTTGTGGAAGTTTTGTTATTGCTAGAGCTAGAGTCTTAGTGTTGTGGGCGTGCCAAATCGGCCACTTTTTACTCCGCCTGAGAGAGTGGGTAGCAGGGTTGCGGCTGCGACTTGGAGGTTCGAGTAGAAGGGAGGTGATATTCATGATTTTTTATTTGGTTTTAGCAAAGGCACGAAGAATTAAGAGAGGTAGATTTAAATCATCATTTAGCTATTTTGAGAAAATTGAGGGAAAGCTATATGAATGGGAGACTGACTTGCAATCTCAATGGTTATTTGGCCTTAGATTCTAATCTGACAAGAAGCAAGCGCCACTTCAGTAACAAGATAGCAAACAGCTGCAACAATGCTGATACTCGATCGAATCGATTCTCCAAGCTGGCTCTCTTTAATTGTTGTTCGAGGTGAGGTTGCCCGCCAGCTTTGAAAGGGGAGGCCAGGCTTTCAGAATTAACACCTACCCATGAATCTAGAGATTTCTCCTAGAACTGCTTCCCAAATATCAACCTTACCTGCCGAAAGAGGAATCTGGAAAAGGGGGGCTCGGCTCAGCTAGCGGGTGAGTTAGGCTAAAATTGCATTTGCGCAAGCTTTTGTGGGTCCGCCCAAACGGCCTCCATCTTCACCTCGAGAATCACAATCAGAGATATCACAGCGACTCGTACAATTTTCGAAAGGGCTCGATGAAGAACAGGGATTTGAATGCAAAAGACCATGTTGCTTCCTATGCGACCGATTGATGGCTTATATGAGATCGAGTTCGGATCCGCCATGGACTGGGAAACCACGATAGCGTGGCGGTCGGCTGCACCATTGGCAGCATCTCTTTGACCTCCAGAGTGATCCTTGCCTAACTACATTGACGTCCAATATGCTTAGCAACCTTGTGCCATCTATGAGTGCCACCAAGATATCTGCTCACAATGCTTCGGCGATGGGAGATTGGTCCCATAGATTCCCGCCGCGGGAAGAATGATGCTGTGGAACGATGCTTGGTCGGAAGCCGCTGAGCGGGGGCGATGTTCTTTGTGACCCAGTGACATTATCACCAGTACTTGGGTCTAAGGCGTCTGATGCGTTAGTCGAGTATGCCGGAAAAGAACGAGCTTGAGGGCGATTGCTGTATTGGAAAGAGCATCTACTTACACACCAACTGGCCGTGCTGTGGTAAACATAGTTCATATCCCATCTCAATATCTTCGACCTGGAAAGTTCGACGACGCCTCCATGTGAGGGAGTATGGTACCATGTCTGGACGGTTTTCTGCTGATTGCATCAGTCAATGATATCGGGGCTTTCAAGATCATAGAGTACTACCGGGAGGCTGATGTCTTTGATCCAGTCGCTTATACATCACCCAGAGAGCAAGTGCTGATTGAGGAACAGCAACCAGTAAGCTGACGATGGCGATATCCATCGCGCTGGACATTTTTGGAAGCGCAGGGAAGGTGTCAAGGATGGAGATCTTGTTTGTCTCTTGAAGTCGATAATGTTTGTCGAAGGAGAGCAGGTACAGAAACAACACACCAAAACCTATCCGAATCCAACAGTCTTGGGATGAGGACGTTTTGCGAGCCCATCTTCCCAAGGGTAGAGACTATACTTATAATCCTGGGCCAAGAAATCATCATTTTCGAGAGTGCAAGATCATGAATCATCGTATTGAGGGCAAGGCTGATGAGGGTTTTGGCAAGATCCACTAGAATTGATCATTAGACAGAAGCTCTGCTCCCGAATGGCATTACTCCAAAAGTCTGCCCGGCTTTCATCCTGGAAGACATTCCAAAAAAAAGTAGTGGCGCTGTCGAGCGAGATAAAAGCGAACGAGGGTTTTGGCGTTGACGAACCTACTACGGTCTGATCCCTGAGATCACCGGCATTGCCTGCTCGGTTGGGAGTGTGGGAGACGCTCAGCCTCACCTGCCGACAACTGACGAGGCACCATGCATGAGGGTTTTGGTCGTGACCAATCCCTGGCCTCGGCATCGCGGGCTGCGTGACCTGAAATTCCGAGCCCAGCCTTGGTGGCTTGAGGGTTTTGGTTAAAACCAGTGATGAAATCCGCCCGAGCAGGCCTCCTCTTTAATATCCTCTCTTCCACCTTCTGCCACACTCGAGGGATCTTAACTTGTTGATGATATACAATCCATCTACCGAGTGTCGACAAAACGTGACTATATTCCTGGGACTATCGAACAACCATCTCTTGAACATCACATTCTAAATTTTACCTTCATTGTCCCTCTTCCAATATGGCCTCGAGCTGGGAAACCCACAAGGACCAGATGGAACGTCTGTATTTGAAAGTCCACCCCACTAAAACACTACAAGAGATCATGGTGATCATGGATGAGGAGCATGGATTCAAAAGAAGGTATTTGACCATTGTTCTGGCATCTCTATAGCGGGCCAAGAAGTCTGACTCTGCTCAGCGAAAAATCGTACGAGCGACAATTCAAAACCTGGGGATTTCGCAAGAATATGAAAAGCCGGCAATGCAAAGCCATACGAAATGCTCTTAAGGTGCGGGAGTCGTCATCCAACTCATCCAAAATCTACATTCAAGGAGCGCTTGTGAACCTTGATGACCCAAAGACTCGTCGGAAGATCTTCCGATGTTCCACACCCCCGAGATTCAGACCCATTCAAGAAACGCCTGACAATTGTTAGTGACCCGAACTTTATGTTTATTATGATGTAATCGGCTGATATATTTGCAGCCTCCCCTCCTGCTCCTGAGGATGCAATTTATGTCTTTACACCACCAAATACGCCTGCGTATAATCAGCTCTGGCTGCAGAATCTTCCCTGGTTTCGCTTTCAAAGTCTTATCATTTCCGACAGTAAGCTCCCTGCATCCCTAATTTACTTTTTGGCACGCTGATCAGGGGATAGCAAATCCGTATCCAGACTTGGCCGCCATCACCTCCCGCATTTTCGGACAATTCAAGAACCTCACTGAACGAACGAATTCGGTCGGTCCCTTGGCTCCAGAAGAAGCTTGTCTGGATCAATTGACTTCCCTGTTGCCTTTGTCTGCCCGAACACTTGCGCATCGAAATCTAAAGGATATGAGAAATTGTCACCAGCAACTCCAAGCTATCCTTCCAGACAACCCAGAAGCTTCTTCGAACTGGGCCCAGAATCATACTGGCCTGATCAAGCTGGACGAGTCGGCTCCATACTTGAGCTTACTCGTGTATCTGGCATCTAACAAACTTCTAAAAGGCTGGCAGCTCGAGAATATGCTTGATTTCGCCGAAGGCCTGATAGAGCGAGGGCGATTTGAGTGCATATTCTCTGTCAAGGAACCAACTATCCAGGCGCTTCTGGAGACCGTTTTCCTGGCTGCATTTCAACCCATGAGCGCAACAGTCATAGAGGCAGCTCTGAACGTAGGAGCCAACCCAAATGTGCGAATCCTAGCGGTGGACTATTGTTCAGTACTCGCATTCTGTGCCAGTCAAGGAAACTTGAAAATGGCGAAATTACTATTGGATGCCGGAGCAGATGTCAATGACAGCGGTGGAGTCTGTCCAATCGTAATGGCAGCAAGAGCCGGTGACGCTGAGATGTTCCGGATGCTCCTCGATAGTGGTGCAGATATCCATACCTCCCCTCATTCAGCTATGATTGCGCTTTTTGCTGCAATCCAAAAAGGCAAAGTGGAAATTGTTAAGCTGCTTCTGGAAGCCGGCGCAACTGTGCGAGCAGCGCAATTCGGGTGGACAACAACAGCACTTCAGAAGGCAGCCGAATTTGGCCAATTGGAGATTGTTCGTTTGCTTCTTACTACTGACGTTTCCACTGATGTTAACGCTCCTGCAGCTGAATATGGGGGTAGAACAGCTCTTCAAGCAGCGGTCGAGCAAGAAAATAAGGAGCTTGTCGCTCTGCTTCTAGAAGCCGGCGCTGATGTTAACGGTCCACCGGCGTGGCCCGACGGAGTAACAGCTTTGCAAGCGGCTGTCTCGAAGGGCAATATTACAGTCACCAGATACTTGCTGCACCACGGTGCCAAAGTTGGCGATCCAATGGAAGCAGGTAAAATACCAGCTCTTCAACTTGCCATCCTACAAGACAGCATGGAGCTAGTGGTACTACTTTTGGATGCAGGCGCTGACATCAATGCTCCTGCATCCAGTCGCTCCAGAAGAACAGCTCTCCAGTCAGCAGCTGCAAAGGGTAACATGCGACTAGTCGAGCTTCTTCTTAAAGCCGGGGCAGATGTCAACGCTCCACCCGCTTCATCGGACGGCCGAACAGCTCTTCAAGCAGCAGCTGAAAAGGGTAGCAGTGAAGTGGCCAAGCTGCTCCTCAAGACTGGTGCTGATGTCAACGCCCTGCCTGCACCTTTTTGTGGTCGAACAGCTCTTCAGGCGGCTGCAAAACAGGGCAATATTGAGCTGTTCAGAATTCTCCTAGATGCAGGTGCAGATATTATGGCCCCTGTAGCAACTCAGTACGGGGAAACAGTTCTTGAGGCTGCAATTCAGTATGACGACTTTGATATTTCAGATGTCACGCTTTTAGAGGACGAAGATGGCCAGAACATGCGCAGACAAGTATCTTTTCAGAGTTTTGAGAAATACTGGCATAAAAGCGATGCACCTTGGGTGACCATGGTACATGCTATTGTTGGGAATGTTGGCCTTGGTGGACTGTCTGGTGGGAGTGTCCTTCGATTTGTTGCTAAAAGATGGCATAAAACAAATCGCATGCTTATGGAAACGTTGTTGAACGCAGGTGTCGAGATTGACTCCAATGCAGGCAGAGACGCAGCAATGGCACTCCAGGCGGCTACCAAGGCACATGATGTTGCGGTTGTTGGTATCTTGTTGAATGCCGGAGCTCAAATCAACCTGTCAGCACATGGATCGACTCCTCTCAAAACCGCGATAGAACCTTATTATCTTGATGATGATATTATCGTGCGAGTTGTTTTGGATGCTTGGTCGCTACTAGAGAAGAACGAAGATCTAAGAACTGTAGCTTCCACAGCCGCTGAAGCTTGGGACTACGGAGAAGATTCGGAATACTCGGAAGAATGGGAATATGTAGAATGTTGGGTAGATACCCTCTGTGATCTGATATGGCATATGGGATACCAGGAAGCCGAAGCCACAAGTCAAGCCAGACTAGCTCTACAAGTAGCCGGGGCACGATGGCATGAGGCCAGCATTGCGATAGTGAAGATGCTTATCGACCGAGGTGCAAATGTGAACGCCAGAGGAGACGATGTCTATGATCAACAGACACCTCTTCAGAAAGCAGCTTTACATGGCGACATTGCCATAGTCCGGATCCTACTAGCTGCTAAAGCAGACGTCAATGCGCCACCGCGTGGGGTGCAATATGGACGGACCGCAGTCACCGCACTCCAAGCAGCAGTGGGAGCTCCTCAATTGAAAGTAGAGCTTGTTCACACACTATTGGATGCTGGAGCTGATGTGAATGCTTCAGCGGCTGAAGAAAAAGGCATGACGGCACTTCAAGCAGCGGCAATCAAAGGATATGTGGGCTTGGCGCTTAAGTTCCTGGAGGCTGGTGCAGACGTGAATGCGCCGGGGTCGTCAATTGATGGAAGAACAGCATTAGAAGGGGCAGCAGAGCACGGAAGGCTTGATATGGTGCGGGCGTTGCTGAATGCTGGAGCTGGATTTGATAAGTCGGGGAGTTTGGACTATGAGAGAGCTCTAAACTTTGCAAGAGAGGAAGGACACATGGCGGTCCACAATCTCATCAAGGACCATTTCGAGTCTAAAGAGAACTCTTCTGAGTTTCAAGAACCCTCTTTTGAATTTCCGGACTACTTTGATCTTCAAGCATTATTCGACACCGAAATGAACTTACTCTGATGCTGAGGCCCGAGGAGGGTCGGATCACATGTCATAGACAATTGGACACAGATGGAAGAGTTTGCGCAGAAAAGCTCTTTGAGTTCATGAAATGTAAATACCAGAAGGCAATCTCAGTCACGATCACCCCTATCACTCCGAAGCCTGTTATCAACCTCCTCTGCTCCGGCATTGAATGTTTGCTCTTGCAAGTACCCTTCGGCCCCGTCAACATTTGGCGACCACCTAAAATGGATATCCTCATATTCCAAAACAGAATACTCTGACTCCTTATGAAACCAATTTTCTCGTAACAAGCAGAATCCGCCCTGTGTGATGACGCTCAATATGTTGCGCTAGAAGTTGGAACATCCTCACGACAGCAGAACGCAGGTAGCGATCGACCTCTACAGTACTACTTGTGAAGTATGGACCAGACAGCTCATGGTTTCGTGCTCACAGCCGTGCTTGAAGTTGTCGGAAACATCATGTTAGTAGAGATTGTTGATGTTGATACTAGACAGAAGCATTTCTAAGTCATCTCGCTCCCTGAAACTATGCGAAGTCGAAAGTGAGGGGATGGTAAAATTATCACAATTTCTCGATTCAAGCTCGATAATGGGCTAGCACCTCTTTCTCGAGATCACTCCAAGGGAAATGCAGTTTACGCACAGAAGATCAACTTCCCTAGCTACAAATCCCGATGCCACTCAAATCCCGGGATTTACATATGACTCAGCGCTGACAATCACCTGCCTGCTCGATTGCCTCCAAATCCCAGAACCAAGTCGCAACACCTGTATCGGGCGTACCCGCCAATGGTTGTTGAAGAACTCCCACCTTGGGCAAGACTTTGTTCAGTTGCTCAATCAGCCCCTTGGTATGCGTATAAACATTCCCTGAAGATCTCTGGACCTTAATACGTGTCAAGTCACCACAGTTGTGGAGGATATCGGCGAGGAGCTTAGCGATATTCCTATCGGGGAAGTAGGTGGAGCAGAAGAGGTTGAATTCAGTTCTCGTGTCATCGAAAACGAGGGTATAAAACTTCAGGGAGGAATTGTTATTGGCATTCATCAGAGATTTGCACAAGGGATGAAAGTCCTTCGAAAGCTCGATGCCGCGACGATTTCTAAAACGATAAGCATGTCTGCGAAAGTGAGGATCAGGGCAAATACCCAATATCCACCTCCAGAACCTCAATCTCCTCAATGTTCTTCCAAGTCATGCCTCCAAAAGAATGTTCATTATCGGAGTCGAGAATATACCAGTTGGCGCTGCTGCAGCATGTCTTCAAGGCTCGTCTATACTCATGACGAGTCTCCGCAGCCTTCAAGGCTTTGACGAAATTTGATACCTTCAAATTTCAACAACTCCTTTAGGATGATATCGAGGAGCTCGGCGGGTAGAGCTGGATCTCTCTGGAGAACGTCCGCCACCAAGCCCCTCAATTTCTCATCCAATTTTTGGGAGAGGGGGGAAGTTCCGGTTGTTTTCCATGGCAAGACTTGAGTAGGTACGGCTCAAATCGACGTCGAACTAAGCTGCATCTTTGGTAATTCCAGCCCACATCGACTTCACGCTCGGAAGGAACCAAAAGTTGCAAGTAAAGCGTGTCAATTAACCGCAGAGGCCAGCGATATGTCTACAGCATCAATATCGAACTTCATGAGTCGAACATTTAACTTGTCCAGAAAAGATCTCAATCATTAAATGGGTAGGAAGGTGTTCGAGCAAACTATAGAGGCAATGCCAGTATAGATATAGAGGCGAGCAAGGTGTGAAGTTTGCTGGGAGGCCGTGAAACACATCAGGACGCATATAATTAAGCATAAAGAATATGACATTCCGTTTCTAGGACTATTTTTCATTGTGAGATTTTGGGTACGATTGAAACGGCAACCATCAGCGTCACGCTAAAGTTTTAGCGGCTTCGCTAAACTACCAATCGTACTACTCACTT
>AYLM01003067.1:0-11181 GCA_001625345.1 Cairneyella variabilis
CGTTTCGATACTGAAATATCGACACGTGGAGCGTGAAACCTCGTCCTCTCGTATGGTCATCCAATGGATACGGCTCAGGTAACCCTGGCAAGCGGCGGAGATACAAGTTGGAACGCCGCCACAGTGGATAAGCCTATACCCAGGGGGCGCTTGGGAATCTCTCATCATCGCATTTACGGTCTGCAACGAGACTTCTTCCGTCTTTCGACATGCTCGTGGTGTCCCAGGGCCATTCCATGCTAGCTGATGGATCAACGTATCCGGTTCAGGTTGGCAATCTTGCCCCAGGCGCTGAGATCCAGAATCAGAGTTGATCCACAGGCAACACCCAGATCAACGGCACGATAATCTCGGACTATCTCTGCGCGGAGGGTCAAATACCGTCGAATTCATACGGTCTTCACATTGGATCAGCGCAGCTTGGAATACCCGGCTCATTGTATCTTGGAGACTATGGCCAGCTAAGAATTTTTGGGCCAGTCTCCGTCCAGAGTTATGGTCACAGCTCTCTGCCTCTCGCCTTGACATCTGGATTGGCGTGGAGAAGCACCAACGTGACTGTGGGTGCAATTGCGGGAATTGCTGTCGGGATCGTGGCTGTTTGTGCCCTGGCAGCTAGTATTACTAGGTTGCTCTAGATAAAGAGATTAATGGAGCGCAAAAGGAAAGCAGAAAAAGAGCAGACTGTTATGAGAATGAGATCGGATATAGCTTATCAAAAAGATGGAACATGGACGCGTGTAGACATGTATACCGGGCCCCAACACGAGAAGATCGAGCTTTCTGGTGGGGAGTCTATCATACCACACTTTGAGTTACCGGGCCGATATGTTCTTTTCTTTTCTTTGTCCCCCCTCCCTCAGACCCTTCTCGCCAGATGGTCACTCATGTAATAATAAATCGAACATGTATACAGACTTTATAAACCATAAAAACAAAATACCCGCCATGACGCAATAAGATACTATCGCATTTCACCTGTTCCATAGATGTCGGCGATCTAAGGCCCGCCATCTCTATCTATCGGAGTCCCCACTCACATTGGGGTTGCGCTAATCTCAACTGCCGATTCAGACTCGTTTTAATAGGCAGTTAGTGGATCGACCTCTATAATCTGCTAGAGATACGAAGTTCTAGTAGCTAATGCTTTTATGTAATAAAGGTATAGCTCTTTAATATTCTAAGTCTAAAACTAGGCCGTTCACTTTTAGCTCTAGTGTATTTAGATTTGTAATTATAATATTCTAGGTGCTATATATTAGTCTCTGATAAATACGTGGATGCTTTAGGACCCTTACACTCAGACGTCGATAAGGAAGATCATCTTAGGGTAGCCTTAGGGGATCTGCTTAACCTCGTAGTATGAGTGGATACTCGGAGATAGCACTTATACCTCACATTTAATGTCCTCCGTAGGGGCGCAAGACTTGAAGATCCATCTGGCTAGCTCATAGAGTCCTGGTGGGATGACCGAATAATATGGGTGAGCACATAGTTTGCAAAGGAGGCCTATCGTAGCAGTCTAGTCCAACTTTCCTCAGACGGATTTTCACTGCAAAGTGTTGTTTTCTGCTGGCCAATAATGCCTGGCAAGATTGGATTTTTTTCGGACCAAAACCTTTTATGTACAAGTCATCCCAGCAATATTTACAATGAAATCCCACCGTCACTCATGATCTCCCCCTCAGAAATTCCGTCCATCTTCGAAGCAGACTCATATCGAGCTGAACACACTCAAGCTGGACCTTGCTACTCCAGACTGAGAGAACATCAAGTTATCCGAGCACGAGCTTCCCAGCCCTGCATTTTGGATCCAAGCTGGCTCCCAGTAGAACAGTCCACTGCCACCACTGACAGCCTCAAGCACAGCAGCGATGTCCTCAACCCAAGTGGTTTGGCCAGCTGCACTGAACGGGATGGAAGTCGTGTCAGAAGGGAATGCGTATGCAGGTGACGGGCACGTAACAGGCCAATCAGTCTCAGCGACAACCAACTCCTTACCCCATGCGGATGCCATATCAGTCAAAGTCGACTTGAGGTTGGCAAGTGTGGCATCGCTGTTGTAGAACGGGTAGTATGAGACACCCATTATGTCGTAGTCAGTCGACAGAAGAGGACCTTCAGCGAGAACAGTCTTGTAGAAGTAGTCCTGCTCGCTCCAGTCCCAGCCGTCGCTGAGGTGTATCATGATCTTCGGCTGAGTGGCGAGATTCGAGTATCTGATACCAGAGGAGGCGGAATGCAGAAGACGTGCAATATTGTAGTATGACGAGGTGGAGCCAAGTGGCCAGAGAAGACCGGCTGTGATCTCGTTGCCAATGGAGATGATGGCTGGGGAGATACCGGCACTGGCGAATGAGTTCGAGACCGCATAGGTGTAGTTGTAGAGCTCCCAAGCCAAGTCATCGATGTCTGAAGGCCATCCGGATGGTGTTGTCTGCAGCTTGTTAGACTCTGTACTAAAGAGGACGCGGTGGGGGAGCTACCTGGGCACCAGGATCGGCCCATGTATCGCTCAAGTGTAAGTCCAAGTAGACGCTGAGCCCTGCAGCTTTGGCACGAGCCGCGAGCTCCAGATTGTATGCGAGATCATAGTCGCCGCTAGATGGGTTGACCCAGACTCGTTGTCTGACTGTATTGACTCCACTGGCTTTAAGGATAGTCTCGAGCGCCTCAGTCGTTCCGCCAGTCGTCTTGTAGGTATATCCAGCAGCTTCTTCGATCAGGAGAGAAGACCAATCGACCCCCTTAAATGTGAGAGCGGCCTGCGCTCCTGCGGAGAACAGAGCAAGAAGAGTAATGGGGAGCATCATGAGAAATGTGGTTCAACTTGAGCCTACAGTCTAGAAGAAGTAAAGATGTTCTCTACCTTTTATTCTGGCAAGGAAGGGTCCTCGGGAGATTTCCAAGGGGTTGAGGTGACGAGTTTTTGCGTGAGTGCGGAGTACCTCCTGTGACTGAAGTTTATTGTAGACCATTAAATAATTTCCATCAGTGAAAGCCAAGCTCGAGGTGACCCCCCTGCAGGGCCGAGGAGTCTTGCCATGGATCAACCTGGGAGAATCCGGCAGAGGGCATTTTTCCGAATACGAGCTTTCCGAAGCTTTTCAGTGATCGGTACTGGATATTGCGAAGTAACCTCGATGGTTGACGTGAAATAGAATCATCAGGCGACTACAAGTGTACAAACCAAGCGTCCGAGTGGTGTGGGCTGCTCGAAATCACGTCCATCAATGAGAAACTCAAGGCTCCATAAAAGCTCGGTTGAGGGGCCAGGTTTCCCCACATTTTCGTTTTATCCGCTGCATGGATCCACATTATCTGCGCAGATGATAGAATGGCTGATTGATGCTTATTTGATTGATGCTAAATTCTTTCTTTTCTAAAATACTACCGTCCTCCGCAGTTCCCAATCAAGAGCAATTCTACCAACCTGCCCTCTCGAGAGGGTCTGCGCACTCAGTTCGCTTAACCTCTTTCTCCGATCCGCCCCGTCGGCGCCGTTTCCCCACTGTCCGACTTCCCCACTCGCGAATCGGTACTTAGAGTTCTATTCAATTGTCAGCAGAGGATTACAATTCTCGGGAGAGGATGGACCCCACGCATCACGGGCGTGCTGACTTCAGCTGCTTGACGCTTCCCGGCCCTGGGACTGCCGGTAGTAACTTTGGGAGAGATGTTATTTCGTGGGATGTTGTCGCTCCCAATGGATACTTTGGAAGAGATGTTATTCCTCTCCATAATTCCATTTGGGGTAGCCGCCCCAATAACAAGTGACAGAAAGAGAGAGCAGTGACAGCAAGGGGAGGCGAGAGCTGCATTGCCACGTATTGTGACTGTAATGGTTGCAAAATTATAGAGAAAGAGATGGTTGAATCTGAGATGCTTTATCTTATTCTGGACATTCAACATTGTCGCGAGGATGTTTTATATACGTTTGATTTTGGTTGGTATCACCAGAGGAGCTTCGACTTTATTCCCTGAACACATTCTATTGCCATTTGTAGAGTGCATATGTCGTAAGAATCTTTCCTTAGGACAATTTTAAGTCTAAAATTGGCGATAAATACATTTCATGGGCTTTAATGAGTATACGCGAGGTGAGTGTTAATGTGAGAAGGTCATGGTGGCTATTCAAGGTTGACGTTCCCGTGTTCGACTTCATCTCTATCTATTTTCAGCTGAGCCGCAACACATAAACAACTTTTGTTGTGCGCTGTGCTATCGAGAATGCCGTGTTGGTAATTTTCAATGATTTGGGGGCCTCAGGTATGGGTGGTCCTCCCTCACTTTGCTGGGCGCCACGGCGGGGCCTTCAGGAGCTGAAGCCAGGATGTTCCCACAATACGGCAGTCAGCCTCTGTTTTTCCAGCCTTGCATCTCTTTTTCTAAGTCTATCTTCACTGATATGCATTGATCTTCTCTTTCAGATGCAAAAACAAAGTTGCAGACGTGAGGTTTTCTCATTGGCATTGGGCCAGGGTAAAAGGGCATAAGCAGCGAAGTCGCTGTCCATAGTTCATGTTGTTTTAAATCTTTTTCCATACTCGTGAATTCCAGCCTTGACACTACGAAGGCGATTTCTTGTCATCATGCGGGGCCTCATGTGTCTGATTCAAATGCTGTCAACGCAAGATTCATCCCTGGGTGTCCGAGGTCTTTTAATTATCGATGTCGCTAAAGAAGCTCTCTCCACTCAACCTTCAAAAATCAAAAGGGCCAGACTGGAATTACTCTTTTCAGCCGGTTCAAAACCTTCCTCGCTGCCAACGAACTTCACGGCGTTTGTCCCGAGCAGCCCACCGGTGGCAGCCTTACATCCTAGCCTGGCAATCATGGGCGTCTCCCCGTCGAGTGTAGGGATTGTTGTTGGAGCAATCGTCAGTTGTCTGCTCATAGAGATTTTGGGGGGTATTGGCGCGGGCATTGCTCTAGGCACGGTGTTCGGATCGCGAGCAAGACACGCTGCTTGAGGCAGCTGGGGTTCATTCTCAGTCCGGGACTTTTGGGGTAAGGCAGATTGGACGGGACGGTGTAACACATGTCAGAAGTCTTCCATTTGCAGCTATATCGAAGAGGTGTCTAAAGCTGTGCGGAATCAGAAGCCACTCTGACCACCAGCTTTCCGAATTGTGTGCTTGCTTTCATGGCATCAAAGGCTTTGTCAACATCATCCAGTGAGTAAACCGAATCTACAACGGGGTGGATTTTGTTGGCACCAATGAAGTTCACCACATCTTTGAATTCTTTTCTCGAGCCCATCATTGAACCCTTGAACTATTCAAAAAGTCAGCAAGTATTCTTTGCCAATCAGTGGGTTTCAACACCTACTTCAATGTTCTTCATTACACCTTGCATCGGAAACATGACCTTTGGCCCAAGCGTCATACCAAGGCACGAAATGATCCCTCCATATCTGAGAAGTGGTATGCTCTCCCTAACGATATCACCTCCAGCACTATCGATGACTGAGTCAAGGAATGGTCGGTCTCCCGGAAGCATGTCGAGAAGTTTCTGATTCCACTTCGGATCTTTGTAACTCACCCCTCCAATTGCTCCTAATTCTTTCCCTCTCCTCAACTTCTCATCAGATCCAGATGTCACGTAGACCTTTGCGCCTTGAGCTACAGCAATCTGAAGGCAGAATAAAGCAACACCTCCGCCAACTCCAGTGACGAGTACTTGATCTCCTGGCTTCACGGCAGCCTTAACGATAGTGGCTCGCCAAGCTGTTAAGGCTGCGAGAGGCGTCGCTGCAGCCTCTTCGTCAGACATGTAGGGTGGACACTCCTCGATTTCTGAGGCAGGAATTGAGATAAACTCCTGACAGCAGCCGTCAGGGAAGTATTTCGTCCCACCCATAATAGCATAGGCGCCTTCAGGTCCCCGCATGTCATCTTCCCATCTATGAAAATGCTCAGCATCAACGGTGGATTTCTGTGAGGTGAAAGGCTTACCCTCTAGCAGGTGCCAACATTACTCTTTTACCCAACCATTGCTTTCCCGGTACATTTGAGCCGCATTCAACCACAATTCCAGCTCCATCGGCAAGAATGGGTATGTTGCCGGCCGCTCCGGGATAAAGCCTCTGTCGAGCAAACAGGTCTCGACGATTGAGAGCGGCACAGAAGATCTTGACAACAACCTCGCTCTCTCCAGGAGAAGGACGTGGGACGTCCACGATCTTGAGCCTAGAAATCAAGCATTAATATATGGTTCGGGAAGCGACGGCACGCCGCGGGTTGGCTCACGGGAAGTAGACCTGACCCGGCTTGCCAGGCTGCTCCACCATCACTACTGCTTTCGGCATGTTGAAATTGGACTTGATATGTCAAGACTTCACCTCCTCACATTAAATTGAGATATAAAAATGCGCTTTGAGAAAATTGTCTTGATATTTATGAAATGTAAAGTGTCAGACTGTCACCGACAAGCCGCGCTGCCCTCGGTACTTCATCTGAACCCCGCATGTGCTTTCGGCAACGGCCAACCGCTTTCCCGTCCCAAAATTCACCCTGACTCGACCTCACTACCAAAACCAAATCTGCCCAGGAACCGCATTCTTTGGCTCGCTAGGGGTTAATCCCATCTCTTACATAGTGTAGGAGGGTATCAGGGCAGAGCCAAAACATCACACCTACGTCGACGACTATAGTGACTCCTTGGCTACTAATAACAGAACCAATAGAGCAGCGCGCATAAGCATAACATAGGTAACTTGAGAAGACACTTGAGACAATATGAAGGGGAAAAGTCCTTGATTGTTGTAATGTAAGAAGCGAATGCTAATAAACTACTAATCATATGCCTTTAATTAGCGTGATCATATGATGAGTAAGAAACTTAGTCATTATATGACTTTACGTTAAAGGTGGTGGAAAGCAGCGAAAACAAATGGAGCGGTGCGCCCCGCCACAATATATAAAGAGGCGAGGAAGTTGATTGGGAACTTAATAAGGCGCTATATAGTATATGACGATATAGGAGTTGGCTGAGGCGCTCTTATTAAATTCCGACTAGCAATAGCTTAAAATTTATCTTTAAGGTAGACCTTACTAATAAAATTCAATCCAAGATATAGTAAACTAGATCCGAATTTTCTCCCTTAAGTTTAATTAATGTCAGAGCACTGGTTTAGAACCTTGCCCTAACTCCCCACTATATTACATAATCCGCCATCCGGCTATATAGTTAGGGCTTTTCCTTCCCTTCTTCTATCTCTAGCTTTAGATCTTTGTATAATAGGCATTCGATCAATTGAGTCTTTACCCTTTTGCCCGCGCCTTCACATTTCCTTTAAAACATATATTTTTCCATTAGCTAGTTCCATGAAGGGTAGTTTTAGAGGATATTTATGATGCTCTAGCCTATAAAAGGGTTGTGTTCTGATCTCCCCCATTAATAGAACGATAGAATAATCCCTACGGCCAAGATGAACTATCTGCTCTAATTCAATTCTAGGCACAAACAACCAAAGAATTCAGTACTGCCGAACAAGAAGCTTAAATTTCTAGGATTTTCTCCCCTACCATTAGACTGCCGAGTTCGGTTTCGAGTATGTTCCTTCTCCTAATAGTCTCATCCTTATCACCCGCGATCTAACGCAGCTGGCGTCTGACATCTTGCCAATGAAATCCGGGGAGAAAATGCCGGGCAATATCAATCTCCGCGGTGAGGCGCCGAACTTCTGCTTCTACTTCCGTTTCCTGGATCCTGTAAACCCCAGCTTTCAGCTGCTCCCGCTGCCGCTCCAGGTCGACCATACGGTGATCGGGGGGGGCGGGGGGCGCTGCAAGAACGTCGTCAGGCACGACAACGGGCGCGCGAGATTACGCATAAAGCTCATGTGAGTGAGCAAACGAATGATGCCATCTGCGGAGGGTCGTTCGAGGCCGGCAGACAAGACGTCAAATCCTACCCTCTCATTCCATGAAGTTCAACTGGATCTGGCTGATAGCACCCATCGATGGCTCTCGTCCATCCTGGTATCCCGGAGTTGACTCTGGAGTGAATTGAGTAGTGCAAGTCGAAGACGACTCCATGCTTTGCTCTCGGCCACCCGGTGTCGTTTCCGGAGTATATAGTGACCTAGGGTAATGCATGACACATTTCTCTTGCCTCGCCACCATGGGTTTCTTCTTGTTCTGCTGCTCAAGTAACATAAGCTGTATTTGGTAGCCCGCTAGAGCAACGTTAGGATGTTCTGGTTGCGTTCGAGCTCGCCGCTTCTTGTCCCCCTGCTCAAGAAGGTTCAGCTGTATGTGGTATTGATCCTGTGTGGTTGGGACGGTTTTATCGTCGGGCTTTGGCTGGGGATTGTTCGGTGGAAACAAGTTTGGGGGTGTGACTTGGAACTCGAACTCGTACCTGAGATCAAAAAACTTGAGGTCAGTATACCTGGTACAGACTAATTGGAGGTAGTAAGTATGCCTTGAGAGTTGCCTCTTGAAGACAGCCCAGGAAGCAAACGACTTGGAAGATTTCTAAAGAAAGGAAGATGGCGTAGACAAAGTGGATGATTACGTCTCTTGCGGGCCAACTGGCCCTGGATGAGACCAAAAGCGCTGCTCTGTGCCAACAAGTAATGATCTAGGTGTTGCGGAAGGTCCTTCAAAGTGGTCAAAGGCCCGCTGTTGGACGTGCTCGAGAACCCCAGATTCAACACGGACTTTTTCCTTGACGGTAACCATGGCGAACCATAGCCTCGATAGCCTAGCTTAGAAGAGTGATGCCGATTAAATAAAGGCAGAGAATTGAAGTCCTCGATATAGGTGTCTGAGAATTGTGTAACCTCGCAAGGCTATGGCTAATTTTAGCGCCGTGGATTCCGGTGGACTGATTTACTCACTGTAGACGAAAAAAAGACCCTCTTGAATCTGAGAACTAAACATTTATTCTGGAGGGAAATGGTCTGTACTTATAGATGAAACTTTGTCATAAAGATGCAAGAACATTTTCGACTAGATAATCTGAGCAAGGTGATCGACGGCCTGATTGCCTGAAGAGATCATCGTGCGCCGCTCCTGAACTGAAACGATTGATTATCCCACCCTCGTTTCTGATGATACTCGTCACCCCAAGCAGAATTTCAAGACGATTGCGTGAATAGATCATGTATACAGGTGTGTGGACAGTACCACCCCTGTCAGCATGCATATGTAGAGAAGCGCAAATCATGCAATCTTTGCCCGACTCCTGCAATACCTGCAAGGAAGCTATGTTTGAACAAGCTCGACATCTCATTGGGCAAATTCGTAACTTAGTACAGTAAAGTTCGAAATCGGCTTCAGTTGCGAACACTCAATGATTTTATTTTTGACCCATATTTTTAGAAGAACTAACCCCTTACAGCTACCCTAATTCCAAGCCCCAGCATTCACTTATTTCCCCTGCTGTGAGGTGTTGCATGTGACATGTAGATTTCTGCCTGAGGATTTACATCTGTCCTATAGAACGTTCTAGCTCTGAAATTGCATCTTCCCCTTTCGTGCTTTTGTACTAATCAAAAGAATTCGAGCACAGGGTATATCTTAATAGAATCTGTACGCAGACTTCTAGTAGTTTTGTACCCTAAAATTTATATAAGTTCCCAAAACACCATAAGAGTGCAATTTGCTAAATATATAGAGGGTATAGAGTCTTTGCTCATTCTAGAATTGCACTACAGGCGAGGAGCTATAGCAGAAGTGACAAGAATCTGCTCTTATTAGCGGACGAAGACTAGTCTTAACAAGATATGTTGACTGACGCTATAGATAGTATCACTCGGTGCCGGTAGAGATACGGCAATCTGCTAATAAGTAAACATTCTGGTTGTTTTGTTGGTGTGTCAGCCGCTGAATGGCTGGATTCCAAAGCCGTTGCGCTAGATGCTATTGCTGAAAGAATGCTACTTTTCTAAGTGATGAAATTTTGATGATTCCGATTATTCCACTCGGAACAGTACAGTTCAAGGAGCCAGAATAGCTGTATCTGGGGAAAGCCAAAGTCGAATGGCGCAAGTTAAGGTCAGCGAGATAATAACCTTCAATCCTTAGGCAGAAGTTCGTACCTTTCACGTGAAAGCAAAGCTAGTGCTCTGATGCCTGCCGATGCGGCATATCAGGCAAATGTTGGGCATCAATTCGGCTTTGGAAGACATGTTACACAGAACAAGGAGGACCCTTTGCAAAAGATACATGTTGCAATAGAATATTGCCTAAGAAATAGTAAGCTAATTTACGGTCAAATTTATACCCCATGGGTTTGAACTTGCGTTAATGGCCTTTACATGATTTGACCTGTCGCTGAAAATATCCCATCCTCAAAAGACATGACTGAGACCTTGAACCTCCGCATTTACAAGTATACTTATCTTCCAAAGATGTTTCAGAAGGTGACGCACTCTGGCACCCAATCTCGGCAAGATCCACTCATAAGAGATATTATTGCATCAGACAGCACCCATATAATCAGCGACGAATCAGGGCTGAAGCAGGCAGTCGAAGCATATATCGATTGGGGGAGCCGCCGACCAAGCGGCTTTCTATCGGTCTTTAGTGACGAGCGATATGCTCGTAATTGAGCGAAGCAACGCGAGAAAACACAATACGAAGTCTACATTTATAAGATAGACACGACGAAGTTGCCAACCGACGCATGCGTATTGGATATAGACTTACTGAAGGTCACATTAGGCATCGTTCATCCTTCGTCAACCTATGAACTTTTATTCCTTCACCGCATTCCGACTCGGACTGTGGTAAGCAAGAGAAGCCTGGGGGGATCTGGGAACAAGGTACGTAGGCTTTGTTATTAAGGATAAGATTCTTTAAACTAACAATACATAGAGGCAAATGCTTAACATTATGCCGCCCGTCGATTTGACCCAAACTATCATTGAGTTAATGAATTATATGGATACTACGACTCTGATGAAGAGTGCGAGGAACGCAACAGATGCGATAATTTACTTAAGATGATAGAGGGAGATTGGGACTAAAAATGTATAAATAACCTAAATTTGATAATGATAACGGTGATACATGCAGAGAATCTGCCAGCACTTGGGAGGAAGCTGATTTCACAAGTACTTGTAATCAATGTTCTAAGATCAAAGTAGCACTAGGTAGTGATCTTGCGGAGTACATATGGAATCGACAAACACGCACAGTGTCAGCGCCAAAAAAAAAAAAAAAAAAA
>AYLM01003078.1:0-30973 GCA_001625345.1 Cairneyella variabilis
AAACAGTTAATATACGCACTATTAATGAAAATTTCAAGCTTATCTATATCCTAATTAGTTGATTAATTGTTGAATTTAGAAGGATTAATGGTCGAGAAAATCGCGTATTAGTGGTAATCGCATATTAGTGGCCACCTCCCACTTGGGAGGGTCTGTGCTGCCTCGATTATTCTCGAATGCTTTTCTAATGTCCGAACCGCATGTCGGAAACCTGTTCGTAATCGGTCCGAGTGGGCCAGAGGCTGGCTGAAGCCCTGGCACTTCACCGGTATATGCAAGAAGGGTGTCTCAGAGGATATAAATCCGATAAGTCCTCTCCCTTAAGTCATGAGTTTGCTTGAGCAGAAGAGCAAAGTTGCTGCTGAACAGTTACCACAACTAATGCAGTGAGCTTTAATTGAATGGAGTTATGGTTGAAATACCCAACCGGGAAATGGATGCCTCTGGTCCATGATACATTCTTGGCGGAGATTAAAATGTGATATAAAAGCACAATACCTATCTTTGAACTCGCCTGATACTAATTCAACGCCAGACACCGACGTTGAGCATTGTAGCAAACCTTTCATTTGCCAATCATTCACTTTCAACATGCCTTTCACCGAGATCATTACGCCAAACGTCAAAGCAGATGCCCAATCACAAGCAAACTGGGTTAAGAAGTTTCCAGAACTGGCGCGGGATTTCCTCGCACCAGGTGGCATAATCGATGGATTTACTGGTTTCATGGTCAAAGAGAACGAGATCGACGTGTCTGCTGAATTTAAATTTGTCATCATGCTTGGTCAGCACAAGAATGCCCTCCAATCTTCCTAGAATTGTACATTTTCTTTTACTCCTACGATGCAGTCCGTATCAATTGGTTAAAAGAGGGCCGTTAGCCTCGTCCCTTTACCTCGCTTGGAAGAAGCGAGGTTCAGCGACTCTCAAACTCTCACGGCGATTTTCGGTTCTGGAAGCCGCAGGGGTATAACAAACGTTAACTGAAGCTCTGATAATTCTTATTTACCATATCAAAACGTTTGATCAAACTCCTAACGCCTGACTTACACGGAATGGCCCACTGTCTCCAAATTCACCGACTTCATCACCTCAGCCTCCTTCAACAATTTCGTCGGCGGACTCATTCCCCTCCTCGCATCGCCACCCGGTCCACAGCTCTACGAAACCACCCTTCCACCTCATGAAATCCTCACAGCTTCCTTCATCGAGATCATCCGTGTACAGCTTGGCGATGAGAGCAAGATTTCAGAGGCTCAAAAACTGCTCGAGACTTTGAATGTAAAGGGTACAAAATTTGAGACTGGAGTCAGCCATAATTTGGATGAAAAGATTGTTTGTGCTGTTGTTGGATGGAATGATCTTGAGAGTTGCGATGCGGTCTGGACTGATGCTAAGGTTGTGAAGGCGAAGGAGAGTTTGGCCGAGTTGGGCAAGTTGAGCTCTTTTGTTGCGAAGATAGAACCTTTGGTTTATGCTTGAATGGTAGTGTTGATACACGAGAGCGCTAAGTTATAAAATGGCGAGAGAAAATAACAAAAGTTATGCGATCCCCAATTTTGCTGGTGGCTCAATATAGCTCATTTGGGTTTAGTCATTTCAATCCACTCCGATCAAACTGAGTCTAGCTCCTCTATTCCCGCCTTGTCGTAGACGTCCCCATCGACTTCGTCCCAATAAATGCGGACTCGCGTACCGATGGAGTTCAAAGCTTCTCGATCAAGCAATATCCTCTTGAACTCAGGTAAATAGCCATCTAGTCTGAAACAACTATTTCTGTACCAGTTGTAATTCACGAAGAAACGGAAGTCATATTGAGAAAACCAAGTATTTAGTAATTCTGTATCGAGGAGCAAGGAGTAAGGACCTCCGCACCATCATCTACAGTGAAATATACCCAAATTTCAGGCAGAACGCTGCAGGTGCTACAGTTTCTCGGATGCCAAAATTGAGTGACACGCCAAAAATCAGTCCACAAGGCGAGACAGGTAAAGACCTCTAGCTATCGAGAGGCTGGATTTCACATATTGTGTGGTTTGAAGTGAACAATAAACAGTTAATTGAACGGTCTCAATCAGCGTGTGAGGGCGTAACTACCTAGTCTTTGACGCTCTAGTACGCATTCGAATCCTTAACAATTAGGAAATTCCGCACACTTTCTCGTTGCTTTGCTTTGACTATGCCTCACAGGAAGGTCATTAGCTCAATCTGAATGAGGGGCCGAGCATCGCCAATATCTGAACAAGTTAGTACTTTTTTTTTCTGAAATACTTAGTATGGTAAGCTCTAGTTTCTTTTGTTCGGGTTACATGTCCAACCAGATCCAATATGCCTTGACATCATCGAACACGCAGGTAGAGCACTAACTTTTGCCATGGAAATTTTGCCCTAGTGGCCCTGGATTGAAAGCCTGCCCCTAGCTGACTTTTTATTCTCACCCTTTGTTCTCTTTAGACAATTCAGTAGTTTGCGACTTGGCAATAAGCTTTCTTTGCAAATTCCTACAAGATTATTCATTGTCCATCTAAACCTATACATCCTCATAATTCAACCACATTGCCCAGAGAATAACAAATGTTACTTCGTTTACTACCGACAGATGGGCGTATTCCAAGATGAAGAGCTCACTCGAATTATCTCCTAGCTCCGACCGGGCAACCGAAAGACAAAAATCTCACCCCTAAACACCTCCGCCAAATTTTCGGCTTCATCTTTTACAAGTATCCCACTTGAAGGTCGAGAAATGATCTATGCGGCTATTTCCCCACCCCAGCCTCACAGTCAAATGTCTTGAAATGTCGCTTGACTAACAAGTCAAGCCAGATACTTTGGATGCATTGAGATTCGACTGCTGCCAATTAGGTATGGAGATCAAAAACTGGTACGATCACATTCAAGTCTCTCGAAAACCATGGATCACGAAATCTCCCCCACCAAAATCTGCTAAACTCAACCTGCGACACTTTGCTCCTGATTCCACTCCATTCATGGTCAATTTGCAAAGAGTTGGTGGGGACCTCCCCTATAATTCTTACGATACTTTCTTGGGAAATATTAAGACCTTGAGGTCTTTCGTGCAGCGTATCACTAGAGCTAAAGCTCAAGCCCACGTCCGCCATATCTGTCATGGGACGCATGGTCCCCTATATAACCTCATTTCCCCGTTCTTTGCATCCTTCAGACCTTAGAATATACTCATTTTACCCCATATTGGCCTATAAAGTCCATGACAATATCCGGCTTTTCATTGGATGCTTACACATTTGGTAATTATTGTTGGACTTCCATTTCAAGGGTATCGTCTGACATGGCGGCTGAGACTATTCAAACTATTGTCCAGTGTCGAGTTCGACTTTCAAGAGCTGGACTCTCAACACTTGGTCATCTATCACGCTATTGTCATATGGAAGCTCTTCTGGAGGACCAGCAGGTTTTGCCACCCAAGGGACTGCTGTACCTGTTACATTCTACCAGATTTGTTATTTCACTTTATGGCGGATGACGGGTCTGAAGTACTTGAGACGCTGCCTCTGAACATGACGTTACTTGAAAAGTCGTTTCCACCTGCTAGGTTTTCAAACTAGATTCACAATTGGCAGTGGTACGGGGCTTATGGATTGCCTCCTTATTTCCCTGGCTACAATTGTAACGCTCTCGCGAGGGAAAATGGCTTTTCAGCTTTTGACAGTGAACCTTTTGAGTGGCAGTGGATGTTTCCCCTGTGGGATAGCATCAGCGACGGGGGGGATTTATGGTGAAGTAGTGATAGAAGAGGAATAAGAATACTATAGATACCAACGCTCTCAAGCATAGATGCTAGTATTGAAAACTCATCATGCCTGAATTCGAAACCTTTGCGTCACAGTAGGCCGAGAATTCCCGTTCGTTCCCTCTTTATCCTTGGATCTTAAGGGCCATGGATATGTACTCGCACTTGTACTTGCATAGAAAGATGTGCGAGCATCTATCTCCGAATAATGCGCTTATTGCCGAACCTTCGGCGATATGCAGCTTCGGGGAAGAAACCAGAAAAAACTTGAGAGCGAGCAATTGAGTGGAAGTTACACAAATCTAGACAATCGTCCGTAAATATCCAGCCTTCAAAAGTATCAAAACACCCATAAAAGCGGCTGATTAATGTTGGACTGCAAGCCGATTCCTGACACTCCAGTTGGGAGCCTCGACCTCTCTTCTTAATCCACAACAGCATTTTCTCCTCTCCTCACAAAACTCCTCACCAATTCTCCCAAATTTCCTTCGGTAACACAGTCCTCATAACCGCCCAATGCCCCAACGCACTCTTCTGCTGCCACTCCCTAAACCTCTCCGTCCCATTCCTCAGCAACAATCCACCATCTCCTTCCTGCTCGGTAAACACACTCTCATCCACCTCATGCTTCGGCAACAAGAACATTTTCCTCGCGCCGCTGCCCATGAAATCTCTCTCTGTGGGCTCGCGGAATTTCACCGAGTCAGCGGCGTTCGTGCAGAAGATGACCATATTGGTGAAATCGCGCTTTTCTTCTGCGATTTTCTCGGCTGATGGAGCGGCGGACTCGCGGAATATACGGCAGGTGGGGAAGACGGTCTTGATTGTACGGATGACGATGCGTGCCGAGGGGAGGAGGAGGTCGCCTGCGTAGTTCTGAAAGGTCTCGTATCAGAGTTTTGGATAATAGGGGTAACAGAAGGAGAGGACTTACGATAGCTATGACACCATGGGGCTTCAAAATCGAGTTCAGGTCTTGGAGGAACTCCAACGTAAACAGATCCACCGGCTCTGCACCGCCAGTGAAGACATCGTGCACGACATACGAAAATTTCTTCCCTGCTTGAGCGAGTTCGGAGGCATAGGTCACAGCATCTTGGATGACCGGTGTGTGCTCAGGAGGCAAGGCAAAATACTTCGTTGCATATTCGTGGACAATAGGATCAATCTCAACAATTGTAGTATCGACTCCATGGGCCATCAGTGCAGCAGGAGTCGTGCCAATACCCAAGCCCCTAAGCGGAAATTAGACACGTGCGCCTCCCTCTAAGTATTGAAACTTACACGACCAAAGCATTGGGCTGCTCTTGCGTATGAGGGATATCAAGCTGGATCAATCTGACTGCCTCCAACATGACAAAAACACCATATATGGGCTCGGAAAGCCCATTTCTTTGAGCCTTTGCAAGCCATTCTCCGCCGAGGAGACTGTGGTCACATCTCATGACCCGAAAGCCTTGCTCGTGGCTCTCAAGAATTGAAATGTATCCCGTGAGAGACTCAGTACGCTCCAGCAATGACCATCCAGTTCTCAACATGGTGGCGTTGAGAGAAGACGTTAAGTATGGGTACGGTACATGAACGTTGAATAATGTTGTGTGCAGAAGAGCCGGAATAGCGAAAGCGAGGAGCTTCGATGGAGCGAATGCTGTGTAGAGGGCACCGAGTAGGATTTGAAGACCAAGTCGAGTTTGTAAGAACGAACTCCCGATGGTCTGTAAAATGGCGTTGTTGGAGACATACTCCATGCCTTTGAAAAATGCATACGAGCTGATCCCCGGCATGGCATCTTGGAGCCACTGCCATCTTCCGATGTTCATCTCCAAATCATCCAAAATCGTCGCCGTGCATGAGACTGAGAGCAGCAACAACGGGAAGACAGTCAGGATCTCTGTGATCAGCGGTCCATAGACCGCACCCAGCGTCCCACTGATCTTGAAGAGAAAGAATTGCATCATAGGAATATATGTTGCGATGAGCGGGAGCAGCAATTTTGGGTTGATGGGGAGCGCCCTCCGGATGAAAAGATTAGACGACCAGCCCAAGAAACATGCCGTCATGACACCCTTTGAATGCCATATCGAACTTGGTATCCCGCCATAGACTGGCGAGAGTGTGAGTTGAGAGACATTTGAGTACACGGCCGCGAGTGTGAGCAGCGTCCCTGATTGCAGCAGGATCCAAACTTGCTGCCTCGCCCACCTCGCCCACGTTTCTTCCTGTGCCTTTGCTGCGAGGCTTTTCAGTTCTTTCTCGAAATTTTCTTGAGTGAATAATTGCTCATTTGGAGGTGGCGCTTTCGCCGGTTTGGAGGGTTTTGATGCTGTATTCTTGGCCATGGCGTAATTTGAGATCGGGAAGTGCAGGGATGAATAGAAATGCTGTTAGAGCTTCTGAAGGAGGAGCACGAATGCAAGGGCACGGATTTCCAAGGAAACTTATATCAACAGCAAATTGCGACTTTTGATGCCATATTTGGCGATAAAGAATATGTTTCTGGGTTCAATCATCTGGAGACGTTGCTAAATGCGCGTGTCTCCGCCAGTGCGTTGGGCCTGAAACGCGAAGCTCGGTTTGAACCAGGGGGCGGTCTCATCACGTGATGAGATCGCCAAGCCCGCAATTCATAACTGCGAACATCGCTCGTGCAACTTTTGCACCAGGAGAGACATCCCCAATCTCTGAGTCTCCGGCCCCTCCGAATATGCTAAGTCTAGCACACTTCAAATCACCTGAATTGATAAATACATATCATCTGAAGTCTCTGGATCCGTCACAACGTGGACATGCCGCCTCGGAAATCACACACAAAATCGAGGAAGGGGTGTGTCGAGTGCAAAAAGAGACATACTAAGGTCTGGTTCTTGAACATTGTCACTTCCAATGTTGACTTCTGTCTCAGTGCGACGAGCAGCACCCGCGATGCAAGACCTGCAGCCGACTGGAGATAGCTTGCACGTGGCCGAAACAGCTATATAAAGCAAACTTGGCCTCAACTCCCAACCCAACCGGATCTTCTACAGCCACAGAGCCCCCTTCAACCTTGGATTCAGATACGTCTAGTGTCATCCACAGCTTCAACGCCGTTTCAAGAAGACTCCGAGACTATACGACGGCACCTAATCATCTTGCAATTGGAGATCTCAAACTGCTTCATCATTTCACTACAAAGACATACTCTACAATTGACGCCATCCCCTCGCAGCTAGAGATCTGGCAAAGTACTGTTGTGGACATTGGGTTTCAGCACCCTTTCCTTCTGAGAGGAATTCTCGCGATTTCTGCATTGCATCTTGCGACAATGAATCCTGTTACCAGCATGGAATATGCGATGCAAGCTTCAACACAGTACAACAGCGGCCTTGTTGACTTTCGCAGAAAGTTACAAAATGTTAATGAGAGGACTTGTGGAGCTGTCTTTCTGTTCTCTTGCATCACTGTCATTCATGCCTTCGCAGCTGTGCAGATCCACGAGCCGCATGATCCTATCGAAGATTTCTTGAACTGCATGCATCTCGTACAAGGCGTCAAGACTGTCCTATCACCGCACTGGGAATATCTTATGACATCTGAGCTTCGGCCTTTGATTCAGTCTAGTCCTCAAGGTGGCGCTACGGGCGAGGTTCCCAGCCTGCTAGAACTGAAAAGTCTTGTTGCTCTACAACCAGATAATGGGGAGGGTACTGCATATCTGCATGCTATTGATCTCCTTCATGCGATATTACTAGAGGCCAGAATAAGTGGCAAGGAGCAGCCGTTCCTTGCTCTTATATTTTCATGGTCAGCCTTAATCTCTCCGGCGTTTCTCTCTGCCATGACAGTGCGGGAGCCTGTGTCACTCATCATCATGGCACACTTCGTGGCTCTCCTGGGTCAGAAAAGCGATTGCTGGTGGACTCGGCATTGGGATAAGTACATCATAAGTGCTGTGGAAGAAATCCTCAGCTCTGAGCTCATAGTGTGGCTTGACTGGCCGAAACAAATATTTGTTGCGGGTACCGGCCAGTAACTTCTATATTCTTACAGTCTAAGAGTACCTACAACCTTCTAAAATTCAGATATAATTCTCCTTGATCACAATCTAGCTGAGCGCTAATCACCCCTCCCGGCTCCCCAAATGATCGAACTTTGTTCCCGACGACCGTTCGGACTTCTTCGCATCTCCCAGGAACAGCCGCCCAGGATGCCTCCAGAAGAAAATCGCCACTACTACCAGCATGAGTACTGTATCGAAGATATACAGCATATACTCGTGCTCCAAAATCCACCCCGTATTTCCCATCAAGTACTCGATAATGCGAAACACACTCCGCACCAATATCAACCCACTGGCGGAATAGAGGGCCGTCATCTGCTCGCGCCATTCCACTCCTGATGTACTCGAAACTCGAGTCGGGACCATGTTGATTCGTAGGTGCCATGCCACTGCAGTCACAAGGAATAGCCCAAAAAAGACAATCTGCACGAACAGCCCAGTGACGATGATTTTCTCTCCCGTATGCAAAAGCTCTAGTGTTCCCGCGGCCTGAATTCCGCCGCCCATGGACTGCACCAGGAACGAGACACAATCTCCCGACACAAATATCTTTGTCAATCGTTTCAGCGGTATGGGAGAGTGCGCCTCTCCGTCGACTAGCGCGATGATGCGGCCCAGCACCATGTAGATGGATGCTGCGAGTAGGGCGGGCGCGATGAGGATCAGGAGCGCTTGGATTATGTAGCCTGGGAGCGCGGTGGATGAGAAGTGCGACCAAATTCTGCCGCCATATCCGGCTGCTTCCACTGTTGTTGGTGAGCTTTTATCTTTGGGGAGGGGCGACGGGAGGAAGAAGAGGGCATGTACTGAAACATCCTATGGCGAATGGGATGAAGTAAGGAGCTCGAAGTCTCTGCAGAAGGAAAATATGAGCGACGCCTCCAATCAGGAACAAAGCTGTGGCGATGATGGCAGGCACCAATTGTGGTGTGTATTGGTAGAGTGCGTAGGTAGAGGTTGACGTCGAGCCATCTCGAATGTCGAGCATGATTTTTGAGGAGCAGCCGGCTCGTGGGCTCTTGCAGACACGTTCTTGAAGAGTGATCGACTCTATGCGTTTGGAATAGATCACGCTTTGGCAAAGGAAAGCTTGTTTGGCGCTTGAAATATTCGAAGACGACTGAAGTCTCGAGGTCGAAAGAACAGTCAGGCCAGCGGCCAGCGAACCCCTTATATGAAGAGCAGAGTGGACGAAGCGAAACTGGGGAGTTTCTGCAGAGCGTCTCTTTCAATTGTACGAGGATGGGGCTGGAGCTTCTGATGAAGACGTGTCCGTCGTGTTCATCGTGTTCGTCGTGTTCGTCGTATTCGTCGCATTCGTCGTATTTCGTTTCCATCGTATTCTCAGTTGAGCAGGACTGGTGAGCTTATTATGTGGGACTCAATGCCGCAATGGGGCCTGTCGTTTCTCGAATTCATTTCCAATGGGGTAATGCGTTGTGTTCCCTTGCTCTGCTCCACTCCGGTTCCCTCCAGCTTTCACCCCGCCATGCATGGCCGGGTTTCCCATAGCCTGGATGTTTGTGGCTTTACCAAGAGTTAAGCTCGTACAAGTGTCCCCTCACTGCTGTTTTAGTTGAATCTGCGCAGTAACTAAAGTTATCACCTGGAGCATCTTTCAGCTGTGGAACATCCCCTCTTCTATTTAATAGACACCACCCAGTACTGGTTTATCAGCAGATTTTTCTCTCGACAGACTTCTTGTCATATCATGTTCCGCTCACAAAATTTGACCTTGTCCTTACTGACAACCTCCGCATTTGCTACAAGCTCATTGCTTCAGAGTTTTGAGTCTCCTGGTGCACAATACCGCCCTAAGTTTCGTTACTGGTAAGGGTCCTCCAAATCGTTGTATGTTTCACATCTAAGGCACTAAAAAACATACAAGGCTTCCAGACGCCAGTGTCTCACCAGATGTGCTCAGTCATGACATTGCAACTATTGCAGAAGTCGGCGGCGGCGGTCTCGAATTTATTCCCTTCTTTCTTTATGGAGACGTCGTGGGCGACGCAACACCTCCTACCGATTGGAGCACATATGGTTTTGGCACTCCTGCGTTTCGCAGCATTTTCAAAGTAGCCTTAGAGGCTAGTAAAGCAAGTGGATTACTCTTTGACTTTGCAGTCGGCGCAAATCAAGGGCAAGGTGTGCCATCAGTCCCGGGAACTCCAGGCTTAGCGTTGGAACTGGTTTATGGCCATTCAAAAGTTTACGGAGACACATTTCAAGGGTACCTCCCACAGCCTGCCACCGAATTTTGGACACTCTCATTCATGGGACAACCTGAAAATTTTGGATCGAATACTCTGGTGGCTGTCATTGCTGGGAAGATCAAATCTCGTGAGTTTGGAAAACCAGCCACCATTCATGTGGTCATTGACTTGTAGTAGAAATGACTGCCAATATTACCATCGCGGCTGGCACTTATCCTGGATTTCCCGTCGTCGAGACAACTCTGGACGATTCGACGATTTTTGACCTCACTTTAGAGGTACAAGATGGGTGGCTCAATTGGACTGCCCCCGAAAGCAATTCGAGCTATATCCTGTTTGCTTTCTACGAAAGATACACGAACCAACGATCTTGCATAGGTGGCACCGATGCCACCGACTTTATTGCCAATGGATCTTGGATCGTCGATCATTTTAGCGGCAACGGAGCAAACAGAACTACCAGCTTTCTAGACGAATACCTTATCTATGATGACGTGGTGGATTTACTCATCGAAGTTGGAGAATACTGTGAGTTTACCAACTTCTTACTTGCAAGCGATGTTTTCTTAACAACGCAGCATGGGAGGATAGCATAGAGCAACAAGCAGCCCTTTTCTGGACGCCCGGTTTCCTCGACAAGTTTGAAGCTGCACGGGGATATAGTGCGGTCAAGTACCTACCACTCTTTTTCAATATTAGCAATCAATGGGGCCAAGATCTACCAGCTTACAACGAGACATGGGTTTACGGCGCATATAATCAGCAAGGGAAGAGTGTGCACTTGGAAGATTATCAGGAGACTTTGAATGAGGGTTATCAAGAGTATCTGCAACACTTTGATGACTGGGCAAATTCATTGGGTTTGAACCACTCTTGCCAACCGGCTTATAATCTCCCTCTCGATATGGTAAAGTACTCCCTCTGTGCTGAAGTATCAGGCTTCTAAAATAATCACTAGCTCGCAGATGTTCCCTTAGTCGACGTTCCGGAGCTTGAATCTCTAGGCTTCAACAATGACATCGATCTCTACCGACAGTTTACCGGTCCAGCCCACCTCACACAGCGAAATATCATCTCAACAGAAGTCGGCGCTGTGAAAACAGGAGCTTACTCTATGACTGTGCCCACTCTATTGAGGCTTTTTAAAGATTCCTTCGCCGCGGGCGTCAACATGATGGTCATCCACGGATTCCCTTACACCGGTAACTACCCTGGGACCACGTGGCCTGGATACACGGCTTTCTACTACATTTACACAGAGCAGTGGAATGAGAAACAGCCCGCTTGGAGACATTTGAAAGATGCTTTAGACTATACAGCACGTTGTCAGCTTATTCTACAGACTGGTGTTCCCAGAATCGATCTGGTATTTTACCAATTTCAAGATCCATGGACCGCGACCAACAATTATTTGTCTGACAACTTGAAGGATATTGGTATGTCTGCCATAACGTTGTATATACGTCACATTTAATTGACCGTCAATACTTTTAGGTTATACGTACGAATATTTGACAGCAGACAACCTTCTATCGCCCCAAGCTGTCGTCCAATCTGGAATCTTGGCCCCAGATGGTCCAGCATACAAAGCCCTCGTATTTTCGAACCAGTCTCAGATTTCTCTTGATGCAGTGCAGAGGCTGAATGAGTATGCTGATGCTGGGCTGCAGATCATTTTCGTAGGCAACGTTCCTGGTGACGGAATTGAAAGTAACGACGATACTTCTTTAATTGCTCACAGCCTCCAAGCGCTGTTGGCGAAATATCAAAACGTTCGCCAAATCAACGACAGCAGTTTGCTTCCAGGACTCCTACAGGAGGTGCACATCAATCCTCGAGTTGGGATCGAGAGTCCTACTTCCGGCGTGTATACTTTCTGGCGAAGTGACAATGTTGAAGGCGTGGAGCTAGGTTATATTTTCAACCAAGGAGCACACCAGCTTGTGACTTTCAATTTTGAGAGCATGCAGGGTACATTTCCACACATTCTTGATGCATGGACAGGGATTGTCGAGCCCCTAGCTGTGTACAATGTCACTGGGTCTGGTATCACAATATCTCTTGAACTGAAGGCGAATCAAACCAAGATCCTTGCCTTTCTCAAGTCCGGTAGCGATACCATTCATGTCACATCTGCAGCTGGAGGTATTTCAAATTTCTCGCGAAACATGACATGCATCGAAGCCCTTGCAACTGGACTAGGAACTATCACACTCTCAAATAGCCGAAATATTCAAATCAACGCCCCAGCTATTCCAACAGTTACTATCATGCCGTGGTACCTCACCATCAATTCCTACCAACCCTCTTCCAACGTCACTAGCACTGCAAACGATATCACCACACTCAATGTTGGCACACTAGACGACCTACTCCCCTGGACGGAACTGCCAAATTTGCAACAAATCAGCGGCATCGGATTTTACAACTCCTCTTTCACCTTTCCATACTCCCCGTCTCAAATCGGCGCCGTCATCAGTTTTGGGCCGGTGCTGAATACACTTCGGGCATGGATCAACGGAAAATTACTGCCCGCTATCGACGTCACTGATGCGACAGTCGATGTAACGCCGTTTCTGAATCAAGGATTAAATACAATTTGTATTGAGGTCTCGTCCACTCTATTCAATGCGGTCAAAGCGAGAGTGAATAGTACCATGACAGCGTACGCACCACTGGAATTGACAAATGGGGCATTTTATGATGAGAATGACTATTCTCCGTTTGGGCTGGTTGGGCCAGTGGTTGTGGTGCCTATGACCCGTGTTACGGTGAACTTGTGATTTTAAGCCTCTTAAAAGGTACGGAATTAGCGGGCGGAGCTGACGAGATATCTGATCTGGGTAAGAAGAGAAATTTTCGAAGCGGATTTGGTCATAGGCGTTTGCTGTTCTACATGTTCTTGCCAGTAACGAGTCTACCATTGACAGACTTTCTTGACGGATCTATCATCGCCCATAAACACCCATTTCTTCACTGGGGCCAGATCGTCTTCTTCCCGGCCGCTGATATTGACATTATCCTTTTGTCCAACGTCAACAACTAGAGCATCAACCAGTTTTCCAGACTCAAAGTTTCCGATTTTGTCATCTATTGCGCAGACCTGAGCTCCGCCCAAAGTACCAAGAAAAACGACCTCTTCGAAGTTCAGCTTCAGAGACAGATCGTCCTTGTGGATGACGAGATGTCTCGAGACATTGCTCGCTGCCCGTATTGATTCTAGGATTGATACTCCATAACCAGCAGAACAGTCTGTTCCTAGGCCCACTGTTGGATATAGGGCCTTAGGGATCGCTGTAGCCTAGGGGTGCCTTACGGGCCCTAAGGGCCCTATGTATATCAGGCCCATAGCACTGTAGAATAGCCAGTTCAAATCGAGTCGTTACTTGCACCCTATATCCCTTGAATCTGCAACTCTGGGGTTGCTGCACGGCTGACCGAGCATTACCTCTCTTTCATCAAAGCCAGCTAATACTGTTGAACGCAACTGCCAAATGGAAGTGAATTCCTAAAGGCGTAAAGATAATTGTTCCAATCAGACGTGACGACGTTGCACTCACCCTAACACTTCCTCCCAGCGATTTCATGCGCACAGTCCTCTCCCGAAGCTCAACCTTCATCATCTGGGAAATGGCACGTCAAGAGATGACTTCCTGTTGGAAACATTTGAATTGAATATGGGATTACACTTCAAAAGCTGAAGTGTGCTACGGGATGCCATCGTTGCCCCGCGGCCGAGAGCCCAACATGAAAACTCTCGACCCCCTATGCAGAAATGATACAAAATTCCTCAATCACAACCTCACTCATCTTCTTCACCTGTCCTCTCCTTATACGGCTCGCTCCACTGCATTTCACGGCTCTCATCACTCGCCTAAATCTTCTCGCCCTCCAAAATCGGTCTAGCCTCCTCACTCTTCCACCACCCACCCTCACCACCAGGGAAGCCATACGCATCCATACTCTTCGGCTTCATCTCCACACTATACCCAGGCTCCATGGGCGTCTGATAATAACCATCCTTAATGACCGCGGGATGTTCGAAATGCTCATGCAAATGATCGACATACTCCAATACGCTCAACTTGCCTGACACACAGACATAATCAATCGTGCTCAAGTGCTGTGTATACTCTGGCAATCCCACACCACCACTATGCGGCACAATCGGGATATTGAACTTCTTCGCCATAAGCAAGACAGCAAGGACCTCATTCACGCCACCCATGCGGCAGGCGTCGATTTGGCAGACGTCGATGGCGCCAGAGGCCAACAGTTGCTTGAAGATCACGCGGTTCTGGCACATCTCGCCGGTCGCGACGCCGATGTTGTCTGGGCGCAGAGCGTCGCGGATGGCTTTGTGACCGAGGATGTCGTCGGGGGAGGTAGGCTCTTCGATGAACCAGGGTTTGAATTCTTTGAGGTGCTGCATGTATTCGATTGCTTCGGGGACGGACCAGACCTGTTATTCCAACATTAGCATGCTCCACATGCAAAATCCTAGAGAGGGGAGGTAATTTACCTGATTCGCATCAACCATCAAAATATTACCATTGTCATAACCAATGACTTCTCGGGCGATGGTCAATCGTTTGCGATCCTGCTCCACACTCGTCCCAACCTTCAACTTGAAATGCTTATACCCCTTCGACAGCGTCTCCTGCAACAATCCTTTCATCTTATCCTCCCCATATCCCAACCATCCCGCACTCGTCGTATACGCCGGCACGGCCTTACTATTCAACGCATCCTGCAATCTCTTCGTCTTCCCACTTTCCTGCTCTTTCAACAAGGCCACCGCTTCCTCAGGCGTAATAGCGTCCGTGATATACCTAAAATCGATACATTTAACGAACTCCTCAGGACTCATATCTGCCACGATTCTCCAGACAGGTTTCTCCAATGTTTTGGCCCAGAGATCCCAGATCGCGTTGACGACCGCGCCGAGCGCGAGGTGGATAACGCCTTTTTCGGGGCCGATCCAGCGGAGCTGGGAGTCGGAGACTAGGTAGCGCCATGTTTGGCCCCAGTTGGCGACGAGGGAGGAGAGCGTGCGGCCTTTGATACGGTCGGCGACGTTGTCGATGGCTTTGCAGACAATGTCGTTGCCGCGGCCGATGGTGAAGGTCTGCCATCAAAACCAAACGTCAGCAAGCACTTTCTTGGTAGGTAGAGGAAGGAAAGAGGGAGCGTACCATTCCATGTCCAGAGAACTTCGAGTCAGTTTTCAAGATGCAGTATGCGGCTGAGTAGTCGCCAGCTGCGTTCATGGCGTCGGAGCCGGTCTTGTCGAGGGAAGTTGGGAACCGCACATCGCGGGTATCCCAGCCGGTGATGGTAATTTCTGGCATGGCGTTGTTGTTGCTTCTATATCTCTATGTGATGTGTTTTGTATAGTGGGGTAAGGATGTTGGCATATGTGCTTTTGAACAATCAATTGAGGGAGTGAATGGACAGAAAAGAGAGTAAAGAAGTGAGTGGGACGAGGAAATGGGAAATCGGTGAAATATATACCTCAGCGACTCGAGAAGTATGGGGTTGGTAGTTGCTTGCTGGGGACGCCTGTATGGAGCGAGGGGGAAGTGTTTGTGGTCCGGATGATGGTGGGGCAGTAGAGGGGACCTGCACTGCGAGTCCCCATTGGTGGAGAAACTCCTCCGCCAAATTCCACTGTCCCGACGCTGCAATACGAGACGCCGCGAGGAAATTCATCTTCCTCCTCTCGGTGAGAGTAACGAGGTTGGGAACGGGTCAGACGAGATGGACGGGGACAAATTCGGATGTTTTGAGGGGAACCTGGTTGTTTGTATTGCTTTTTTAGAATCCCGAGTTGGGGTACCTTGCGAGGGTGTCCCGACGGCCCCTCAAGGTTTCTAGAAGCTATTACCCAAAATGAGGCGAATATAGGCAAAGAAAGTCCAAGTTACTGACTGGGGACTCGTCGAGATATGGAGGTACACAGCCTCTTGTTCAATTCCTCGAAGCCTTGCATAGAAATCAAATCGCTTGTAGGTATGAAGGTACCTAGGTACCTCCCTGGGTATGCCGTGGTCCAATGACTGGAGTTGAGGCTGAGACTGTTGGGCTGCAGCCTGCATCAGATATTTCTCAGAGAACACGCACTTTAGCTTCATTTTAGTGGTGTTTACAACTCTATCCTGCATAATAATCTTGTCAGACTAACGGCAAGAGCCAAGCCATGAAAGCACAAAGGCTGTACTCATGGATCCCTTGAGCGTCACTGGCACGGCTATCGCATGTGTTCAGATCACCGTCAGCATCATCACAGCCTGCCAAAGCTACATCTCCAAAGTCAAAGACGCGCGAAAAGACCTGCTGCGCATCGTCGACGAAGTGTCAAGTATCAAATGCACGCTCGAGATCCTAGCCTCTTTTCCAGCTGAAGAGGACCAGGAGAATTTCAACCTCATCCTTGCAAGGCTGAAGGATAACGGAGATCCCTTAAAAGCTTGCGAGCAGGTGTTGTCAGATCTGGCGGAACTCTTGCATGTGAATGCAACGAGTGGGCAGGGCAATGTCAAAATTCTGGACAGACTTGGTTGGCCATTCAAGCAGGCCAAAGCACGTACACTTTTAGACAACCTGGGGAGGCTCAAAGCTACGATCTCGTTGGCTTTGACAACAGAAGCAAGGTATGACCTTTGGGCGTCTTTCAAGTCTTCCTAGCGATATTGAAGCCACTAACAAATTGCCAGCCACAACAATAAACGTGTGAAACTTGTCGTGGAACAGGTTCAGTACACTCTCAATGGTAAGTGATTACCCTCGTTTCTCTAAGGGTAGCATAAGATATAAAGATCGAGAAACCTATTGCTAGATGAGTCCACGCAATTTTGGAGAGGAAAGGAGTGGTGATCATCTCAGGAAGGACGTCTCAAGCAGGACTCGTTCGGAATCTTTTTATTCTCACGCATATTTGCATCAGCGGCTTAGATGATACCTAATTCGCTCACTTTCCCTAATCTTCGTTTCTGGGTTTTCTGTCATAAAAGTAAGGTCATAGGATTTTGCTAACTCAGCTGTACGCAGGGCGAGAGCGGAGTGACATCCTCGACTGGCTCATCACCACCGACCCATCACAGAACCACCAACAAGCCTGCGAACTCCACGAACCTCACACAGGTTCATGGTTGACCCGATCCACGACTTACTTGGACTGGAGATCTGGTACTACTCGCTCTCTCTGGCTCCACGGAATCCCTGGAGCTGGAAAAACCGTCCTAGCATCCTTTAACTTCGAAGAGATCAATAAATTCGCCGACTCCTTGCCGTCAGAGAACGTCGCTTGCATCTACTATTATTGTCACTGGAGCCGGAAGCAGGACGAGACGTCGCACTTGCTGGCATGGGTAGTCAGTAAGCTCCTTCGGCAATAGAGTCAAATCCTCATCCCAGACAAGATCGTGAGCATGTATAGGAGACGCGAGCGTCCAAGGTTATCTGTTCTCGTTGCAACGCTTCAAGCTATCCTCGGGGAGACGGAGGTCATGTACCTCGTCATCGATGCGCTCGATGAATCCGTCGAACGACAGAAGCTGCTCGATATGCTTATCCGGCTTTCGAGCAACGAGGATTTTCGGAGCTTGAGGTTGTTAGTTCTAAGCAGAAGGTATTCAGATATCGAGGCGTCTCTCAAGGGTCTATTTACGGATATATCACTTTCGAATAAATATGTGGATGACGACATCAGCACATATATCCAGGAAGAGCTCGCGTCGCGTAACGACTTTCGCTTCTGGAGTGCTGCGCTAAAGCAAGAAGTTCAGAAGGCACTCGTTTGGGGTGCTAAGGGAATGTATGCAATGTTTTTATCTTGCCATCTGTTTTAGCTAACTGTATATAGGTTTCGGTGGGTCTCGTGCCAACTCGATCTCCTTCGTCGTCTCAAGACAGAAGAGCTCATCAAGAACGCCCTAAAGATAATTCCGAGAACTCTAGACGAAACCTATGAGCGAATACTCCTTTCCATCCCCGAAGAACATTACCTACATGCTTATCGACTCCTCCAGGTACTTGCTTTTGAGCCATACATGAATTCACTCCGTGGGCTGGCAATGCTCATCACTACGTTTCCAGAGAATGCCGATTCCTCAGCCTCGAATGGAACCCTATCCAATGAGCCTCTACTGAATCCGGAATGTCTACTAGACATATGTCCTTGTGTAATAACCAATTTCGACATGAGACACAATGATTCAAGACTCAAACTAGCCCATCAATCTGTTAAGGAGTACCTCACCTCTGAACGATTGCGAGATTCTCGTCAAGATCTTGCGCGGTATTACCTCTCTGCTGCGCATTCACCTGCTGCGGTAAGGTGCGCAACATTGACCTTCCTCCTGTCAAAGCCCCAGGAGGGATGCTTAGATTGGCAAGACTCAAATCAATTTGTGTTTAAGTGCCTGTGGTTGCCTTATACTGCCGACAATGCTGTATTGCACGAGTTGATACTTAGAGTGTTCGATCCTAGAGCTCCCCACTTTGCCCCTATGGTAAAGTTACACACTCCTTCTCTAGTAAAATATGGCTATTTTCTCTCTCCATCTGGAGACCGCGTAGTAGACCAGAATATTACGATATTCGTAAATCTAATCCGGTACATGGAAGATGGCGTCTTGAGATTTTTCCTTTCAAGATTTAAGGATGATGATATTTCTCAAGTAAAAGACGTCTTCAAAGGAAAGATTGAGATTCAGGACGGGGATGGCGTGAGGAGGAGGTACCAGTCGGTATTGCAATATGCGATATCGCGTTATCAGCAAGCCTATGGGGATGATGATCTTACGATTGTTAGAATACTCGAGGACTTCTTGGAAGTTCCATCAGAGGAAAGGTGGTTTGAAATGCCTTTTGCAATGGACAGTGACTCTGAGAACAAGTCTGAGGATGAGCAGGATGAGCAGGATGAGCTTGCAGACGAGTCTAAGAACCAGCTGGGGAATGAGCTTGAATGAGCTCGGGAGCCTGCATTGGGATAGACCCTGAAAGACACTTCGAAACAGACTCCCGGTGAGGTTCTGGGTTGAGAGCGAAGCCGGCTTCTGCATTCTAGTTTCGAGAATTGGGAAATTTGTTGCCGTTTGTCGTGGAGTGTCTTGGATCTTCATGGTGCAAGAATGAGCAATTTGTCCAACGTTCGATGGCATATACGGCGGCCAGGGAATGAGAGAGATATATGGCGGAAGTAAAAACTTTTCAGGGAAGGATATACCGCAGTTGAAAATGAGTTCACATTCATCTAAGGTATTGAGATTTGTCGAGAAGAATTTGTGACCGATTTCTATCTGGCGCGCTTGCCGGCCAGCTGGAAAGGGAAAATGCTGGGAAAGTGTAGGAGATGGAAGTCAATTGAACAGATGAGAAATTTGTATGCGTGTATTGCTTGAGATTTAGTACAAAAAACTCATGGTATCATTATACACTCCATTCAATTCGGGAACCCAAGACTCGAGTTTCGAGAAATCTACCCCTATGCACCTTCCACTGCCTACCCTATTCCAGGAAAGAGAAAAACATATATACCCTTTCCAGAAGAGATCAAAGAAATACCTCACACCCGTTTCCAGAATACGAGGCGAAACAAAAATTCAAAACACCTGCAGAGGGCGGGAAGGGTTTAGTATCCACTATCCCACGTCTCATCATCACTCCTCACCATCTCCAACACCGGCGTCCTACCCTCCATCTTCTTCATCGCCTTCCTCTCCTCCTTCGTCACCAGTCTCGGCGTGATCGGCATCACAGGCGTAAACGGCTGGTACGGACTATACGGGACCGCACCCGCTGACCACGGTGTCCTGAGTCCACCAGTCTGCGGTCCATGTCCACCAACCGGCGTTGTTCTTTCAAGCACAGTGGTTTTGGTAGCGGTAGAGGGAGCATAAGATGGTGAGCTCAACGCTGGCTCGAATTGTCTGAACGGCAACGCGCGCTGAGAGGAATTGGTTGATGAAGGTGGATTAGAGGATGATTTCTTGGGCTGTGGAGGCGGGATCATGCTGTAGAGGGGTGTGGTGCTGGTAGCCGAGGTGGCTGAGATGGGGTCTTCTTCTCTGCTGTTAGAAGAAGCCGGGACAGATGTTTGCGAAGCATTAGAGCGGTGATTCTGCGAGCCGTGGAGTTGGCCTGCGATGCTGCGGGTTGGAGAGAGAGGTGGTGATATGTTAGATGTGTTTCGCGAGTGTGTGTAGGGAATTTGGTCACGTGGAACTGGTGGAGGAGGCGGTGGTGAGTAGTGACGGGGAGTGAGAGGTTCCTTGTCTGTGGCACTGTCTGGGAATGTGGATGATAGCGGCGTTGGGATGGGCGAGGAGATTCTCATGGGTTTCATGCTCTTCTTTCTGGGTGATATCAATGCAGAAATGATGGACGAGGTTCTCGACTGAGACTTCGTGGATTGTGCTTCATCGATATTGAGTTTCCCTGGACGGGATTTCTCGCTCTTCTTGGATTCAGGTCGCTGAGGTGGTGACATTGGGATTGGACCCGTCTTCTGCAGCGGTGGCGGGAGGCCCATATCCTTGATATCCTTCCCAGCAGCTTTTGCCTCTTCCTGCTCCATCACATGTGCGTATATATCCTCCAAATCGCGGTTGAGCATCTCGCGATCTGCCTCGACGATTCGCGTATCGACGTACAGGTCTCCTACACCGACAGGCGTAGTAGGGGATTTGTAGGACGGCGGGAAAACGTAGGGATTGCGAGTATCTTTTTCTGGCGAGGGCCACGAGAAGTTACGTGAGCCACCTGGCAGCGCACCGGGCGAGACAGGAGATGGATCGATGGCGTATTGCTTGTAGTGCGGCACTACCATTTCAATATCCAACGCTTTCGGGGACGAGATGATCTGGTTTCGCAATCTGCGGCCGACGAGGATGATTGATATTCCAACAACGCAGATACAGACAAGATATGCTCCCACAATGCCGCCAATCTCTGCTGGAAGGAATGCTGGATCTCGGAGAGCGTCTGCTGAGAGCGGAGGACCGTTTTCTGGTGATGGAGCAGGATACCAGTCAATGTTCAGCGGATTGTTCTTGGGAATGTCTGTGAGGAGGTTCGCAGAACTTATAGTTGCCCAGAGAGAAAGGAGAATCACTGGTGCTTGGATCGCTGTCTCATAACCCAGCTGCATGATGTTACTTCTGCTATCGTGAGAACGAAGCTTCCCCTCTAAGTAGGCTCGCCGCCGGGTGACGAAACAGCTTGCGATACAAGATGAACATGGAGTTGTTTCTCTGTGAAGCCGTGATGGGCGGCTCGAGGTGATATAGCGGGCGGGAATCCAGATCTCTGCATCGGGTTGGTTGGCGGTCTGGAGTGATTGGGCGAGGCCATAATTGAAGTGAGATGCGGCGATTTGTTTGGTGGGACAGAGAGGTGAGGGTTCAGTGAAGGGGTGTTTGACTGGCCGAAGATGTCAGGAACATGCATGAGCACCAGAAATAGCGCCCGAGACTGTGATATGGCAGTCAGCTCAGTGGACCCGTCAGACTTTCCCTCCGCATGCAAGTTGGTGAGAAAGAGCTGAAGGGAGGGTTGTGGTTGGACGATGATCTGCGAGTTAGGCGCCCGGCTGGGGAGAGCTCAGGGGCTGGTCGTTGATTCGCTGCGGATCAACGCCCGTGCTGAAATATCACCCAGATCATATTCCTCATCACTCGTGATCTTCCTCACTGCAATGATTCTCACAATCATAAGAAATTCATGCGCGCCAAGCGGTGTCACCGAAGTGGATCTTATTCCAGCTATCACCAGTATCATGCGAGTTTCGATGTGACCGAGAAGCTCATAAGTCGAGTGTTCTGTTTCACCTGCATTGAGTCCGGCAATTGGGTAGCTTCAAGCGCAAGTGTACTGAAGTCAATTGCACGAGAGAGAAGAGGCGGTAGTCAGCTCCAAGGCTTAAGAAGAGACAGTCGAGGTTCAGTTTTGATTTATCTGAGGGAAGTTGTCTTTGTTGCTTCCGCTGGATTGGATGTGGTGAAGCGCCTTCTTAATCTCTTGGTCAAGAATGGGCATTTGTCACGTGACTTCAATAAAATTGCTTTACTTTCAGTAATAGAACGGAAAGGTAACTCCTTTTCTTCAGAGTCAAGGCATAGGAGGCCTCTCCTTCATATTTCTTACTTTTCGTATTGCAACCCTCCTTTTTGTGCTGCAACCCTCCTTTATGTGGGGCTAAATCTCTATGCGCTGTCCTCTCGGCTACCCCCTCTCGCCCCTTTGCGCTCTCGCTTCTTCAACCAACCCGAGTCGGCTCGTCCCGCTCCCGACCCCTTATTGGCGTTCGGTATCATCCCATGTATTTCCAACGTCAAATCAGTTTCGCCTTGTCCCAATGCCACGTTTCCTTTCTAAATTCGGTTCCCTCGTTCTGGAACACGCAAGGCGAACTGTGGGGTCCTTCGAGGCGGGGGCCAAGCCTCATTCCAAGTTGTCCATACACCACCACAACATGGTCGCTCTTCCTTCCAGAAGCGTCCGTCAATATTTGTTAGTCGCTCTTACATTTCATGATTTTGGAACGATATGGGTCCAGACAACTCCTTATCTAAACCTTTGTGCGGCCGCAGGTTTTTCCACATATTGCGTGAGGCGGTGTTTTCCGGCCCGCCGGGAGGTGGGGGGCGGATGGGGCCATAAGGAACTCCCCTTAATGGCTGCCACGGTGACGGAAGAGGGTCTGATATGCGGTAACTTCCCGAGCGGTTGCATTGGATTCCCAAAGACACGAATGTACATGCAGTGAATTCTCAAAAGGGCCTTTTACAGAATCTTAGGTCCATGTAGTTGCAGCAGAGCCTCGAGGTTATTGGGTACTCACCACGTGAATCGGGCTTGGCGGCAGCAGGCTCTTTCTCTCCTTATCAACCGATTCTGCCACCTGCCCTCCCCAGAATATCATACTTTGATCAAGCGGCCAACCAGATCGAAACGTAGCTGCACTTCTTCAGCCGATATCGCGCAATCTAGGAGTCACTGACTCGTTGTGTCATAGAACGATGCCCTGCAATGACATCCTTACGCGCCGGAAGGGAAACTCCATTCCTATACGCAGCGCTAATTCTTGTTTCTCCGAAAGTAAACATTATCCCGACTGCATGGCAGTGGCGAAGATACAAGATTGGTCGAGTTGCCTTCAAGATGAACGTATTCCGTATTCTAAAGATGCAATAGACTGCAGCATCGTATCTTTCCCGAGCTTCATGGCGCTACTGAATGTACATGTGCCTTCTACCTCGGCGCCAGGCAAGTAGAATGAGACAGATAAAGTAAAGGCATTTACCACATTATATTTCCCTCTGAAATTCAGAGATGCTTATACAGTCCTTGACTTCGCTCAACTTCCTTATTCCAAATATAATTTCCCCTTAAAGTTCTTCTCAAAAGGCCATCTTACCTCTCTAGTACAAACAACCTTACCACCGCTATTCAAAAGTTGAAGCTCTACCTTTCCACTGCACCAAACATCACCGCCTTATACATCTCTTTCCCCTCCATACAACACTGACGTCACTCACCTCTCTAGAGAGTACAGAGTACAAACGCTGCTCTATCTCTATCAACATACTCTTCCTGCATACGTCCTTCTTCCGAAGCGTATTGCTTCTGTTTGCTATTCAGTCTATCTTTACATCATCACGCAAACAAGTGAACTGTCACAAGATGTCTTCTTCAGAGTTCCTGTCAGCCAGTTCTCTTTCCTCTTTCCTCCCCCTGGCTTCTATCTCAACCATGGAAGTCCTCGCCTTCATCCAGTCGTATCCTTTCGGGGCTCTACTCCTCGTCGTCGCCGCCATCCCTATCCTCTACGTCTTGTACCAAGATATCCAAAAATACATCTACCTTCCGTCCGGCCCCATCCCACTCCCCTTCATGGGAAACTCTCTCCAATTCCAACTTGCTAGCTCCAACATCTCTCGCTGGGTCCAATTCGGTAACTGGTCTAAGATCTACGGTCCGCTCTTCACAATCTACTTTGGCCGTTCCCCAATCCTAATTATCTCCGACCCTATCATCGCCTCCCAACTCCTCGCTACCCGATCCACCAAGTACTCATCCCGCCCAAAATCCATCGTCTTTAGCAAACTCTATGCTCCTGTCTCAGCCGCTGTCCCCATCGAGCCTTACGGCCCAGTCTTCCACGCCGGCCGTAAGCTCCTCCACTTCACGCTCTCCCCAAGTGCTCTATCAACAACCATGCCACTGCTCACGGCCCATGCCTCCGCACTCATGTACACATTACTCCACTCACCAGATCATTGGCGCAACGGCATCGAGCGTTTCACCGCTTCCATGATCTTCTCTCTCTCCTACGGCCGCCGCATCGACAGCCTCTCCTCCGCCGTCCTGCGTCGCCGCCAACATTTCATGAACGTTGCTTACACTCTTTTATCCCCCGGTAAATACTTAGCCGAATCCTTCCATCTCCTCGCATTACTGCCCAACTTCTTGGCTCCGTGGAAGGCATTGATCATGCGCATGGGCGCCGAGCACTCAGCGTTCAACCTTGAACTCATCAACTCGGTTCAGGCAGATATGAATGCGCGTGTTGCTGTCAATGGAGAACTGGGTCCATCAAGATCACTGACAGAGACGTTACTGTTGTTGAGAGAAAGTGGCGGCAAAGCGAGTCTGGGTATAGCGAACGAATTACTTAAACGGGACGCGTATCTCGCTTCTCTCCCAGCCACTTTGTTTGGCGCTGGAGCCGACACCACTTCCTCATCAATTGCAACCGCTATTCTCGGTCTCCTAACTCACCCTCACGTCTTCTCTTTGGCTCAAACAGAGATTGATACCGTCATGTCAAATCAAAGCCAAACCCGCAGCCCAGATTTCCGCGAATTCGATAAGCTGCCATATTTAAGCGCGCTCGTCAAAGAGACGTTCCGCTGGCGACAACCTGTACCACTGGTTTTACCACATACGACGACTGAGACAGATGAGTTTGATGGTCATGTGATTCCAAAGGGAACGACGGTTATTGTGAACACGTTTGCGATTCATCGGAATGGGAAGTATTTCCCGAGGCCCGGGGAGTTCGCGCCGGAGAGGTTCCTTGATCACAATGACCCTCGTGTAGGTCCCCTCTTTCTTTTGTCTGCTCTTATTCTCTTCATTTGAGAATTGAGATGGGATTGTCAAGAGAACAGTGCTGATATGATGAAAAGTTCCGTCCAGAGCTCCGCGGCCTCCCCTTCCCCCTTAAAGAAGGTCACGGCTCCTTCGGCTGGGGCCGGCGCTCCTGCCCGGGCGCTGAGCAAGCTACGCGCAGCGTCTGGATTGCGATGGCAAAATTGATCTGGGGATTTAATCTCACTACCTTACCTGGTGAAACCTACTCTGACTTTGTGACCACCGGTAGAGAGGTAGAGTTTGGCGACGAAGGGTTTGAAGGCGAGGTTGTGAGCAAGCCGCGTGCTTTTGGTTGTGAGTTTATGGTGAGAAGTACTGAGCATAGAGAGATTATGGAAAGGGAGATGCAGGAGGCTGCGATGGTTTTGGGTGATTTTCCGGCTTTTGAGTAAATGGTTGGGTGGGGAATTTCCCTTTGCTTGAATTCTTTTAGTCTATGTTGGACAGGAGGTCTTTTTTTTTTTTTTTTGAGGTTTGGAGCTTTCATCCAGGGGGGTTGATACCAAATATTGGGAGGGTTGGACTGCAGTTTAGACTTGATTAAGAAAAAAAAAAGATGCGCTGCTTTCATTTCGGGCTTGTGATTTGGCTGGTGAAAATACCGACGATATTGCTACTAACTAAAAAATCTTAATTGTTCAAGTTGTCCACTCAGGCTCCGGGTATCCCTCTGCACGAGGTATCATCGCAGTTCCTACCTGAGTAAATTCGTCGTCTGTATTCCCAGTCTCCATGTGCATAAGACACCAGAGGAGTTCATGTGGAAACGGTTCGCTGCTATCGAAGATGCCCCCAGAGCTTGCTATCAGAAAGTAGCCCATAGAATTGAACAGCTCTCCTGACCCGCCCTCTTGCTTGGATGTTATAGGACAATCGAAATCGCAGAGAATTGTCCTTGCTCTGGCCCATAATACGCAGCCCCAGCCATGCTGTCATTTCATACATACGTACAATCCGGTTTGCAAATAGTGGCAGTCTTTCTGGCCAACCTCAAGCAGGAACCCATGAGCTTCGCAGCTGAATAAATGAGCGCTTATCAGGAGTATCCATAAACGGCCTCCTAGTCCCATGTAAATGGAACTGTATGATTCCAACCTTGAATCGGGTTTTCGGAAATTACAGTCTCCTATTTCGTCGTATATTTTTTTCCATTGGCAGCGCATAGATCCAAAGAGCCCAGCTCCAAGGGGGTGCGCGATGCTGTTGGACTTTCTCTCTCCTTTGATTTCCAAATCAATAAAGCCCTCTGTGGACATCCCGTTCCCAAAGTCCTGCTTGGTAGTGCAGATCAGTTCGGCGGTGGATCTCTTCAGCTGGGCCCGCTACCACTAGAAAGATAGTCATCTTCGTATGGGAGTGACCTTCTAGTATAATTGTTCACGATTCTATACCAGCTTTGAAGAAGGAAATCAGGCCGAGAAAGCTCTCTATCTATGTCATAATACACATCGCTCTCATCAAATTGCAGGAGTGAGCCCTTTATCGCCCCTTCGCCTCCCTCGATTTTGTAGTAACGTGCTTCGGGTTCCCTTCCAAGCAGTAGAGACTCTTACAACTCCAAAAAAGCTGCTGTTTGCCAACATTAAGAGTGCGGGGCGATAAAATAGTTTCCTGGAACGTCCAGCCTCTGGAGCCAAGAACGTCGTGGTCAGAGCGACGATCTAATATTTTGCGGATATCGAGATGACCTTCGAGCTTGAGCTGATGGCTGCGATACGGGAAAGCCATCTTTCTGATTGGTAGTCGTGAGCCTAAGAACCCCTTTGATACTGAGTTTGCTCCATCCACGGCAATTGTTAACACGGAATTTATATAAATATTACACATATCTCCAATTTCTCGAGCGACGTCTAATGAATCCCCCTGTATAATGCACAAGGTATCGATCCCTTTTGTAATTAGCTGTTTGTACCTAGATGAGGAATATCTAAGTTAGTGCTCGTAGATAACGAAAGCCGATCAATCTCGTTACTAAAGGGCATCCTAGAAAGTCTTTAGGAGCGCGGTCAGATCTAGACTTTGCTTGAGTTTGGCTATAGAAGTTTGTCGTAGCTTTTACCATTGAGCCATCTGAACCCCAGCAGTAGCTTAGAGTAACCTATGGACCAGTAAGACCCTGTGTAGTGATCACCCGGGGCAATTCATGTTCGGTGAACGATGCATCAATGACAGTGTAGGCATCCTCTCCGGGTCCATGGAGGAGCAAGAACCATGAGAAACCCTACACGGCTCTATATGCCACCGCGAAAACAATGCGCAAAGCCCTGCAGACGTATCTGCATGTAGGACTCCTGAAATTATCATACAATTCCTTGCAAGCGGGTCCCATGCAAGTAAAGTCGGTGTGTGATCAGGGGATCTGGTATGAAATGTAGTACAAACCCTGTTCAGCTGCGAATTCAAGCCTTACTAACATGGCTCCGACGTACCAAACATCCACCAAGGTAGAAGTCAATGGTAAAAAAAGCCTTTGGTGCTCATGACGATATCAGGATCTCGGGGTCCGTAAGCATAAATTCGCTGCAGATCGAGCACCAATTGGCATAGCACACATCCAAGCTTTCCTGCCTGGCGGAGATATCGAAAGGAGTTATGGTGGTCGCAATATAATCTTACATTCGACTCATTTGTGAAGTGGGCAAATTGTTGACACATAAGGCAAAATACCGTCCACAATTCCAAAATCTTCTATGCATTCTTCGCTGGGATCACGAGACGTCAAATGCTTATACTGGGTGTGATTCATCATAGATAAAAGTCGGTTTAGGATTGGCAAGAGGTGTATCAACTATTCTTTTCTAGGTATAGAATGGAGTCTGTTGCCTAGGGAATCTTGGGTATCAGCTCGACTTATCATAGAAGATGCGATGCTAGGAAGAGGAGTCAAAGTTTCCGATACGGAGCCTGGACTTATCCGAGGTTTAGCTGCACTTACTGATTAAGTTGTATTTTTTGCTACTAGTCGCCTTGAGTAGAGCCTGAAAAGGTTTTACTACTACATAGAAATAAGTGGATAAAATATGTGAAGTAATGTTGGATGACATTGTGAATCGTGACTGCCTTGAGCTGCTACCGCACGAATTATCAACCATGGTCACATCCATTATACGCGGCCATCCCAATTCGTCACCGATGAGGCGCATTTGCCGGCGGGACAGGGCTGAGAATCCTGCAGTAACTTTTGTTTCTTTAAAATTATTTCTCTTCTAAAGTGCTAACTAAAGTTCTGGTCCTCACCTATGTCTGTGATACCTTCCTGGAAAGCGAAATACAATGGATCACAACGATACGCAAATGGATCTGGTCATGGAAATGGACGTGGGCGACGCACCCTCACTTGATCTAGACTGCCCTCTACCGCCAACATTGCATGACCTAAGGTCAGCTACAGTACCACATATCGCTCCAAGACTTCAGAGAAAAGTTTCAAAGAGCAGCAACTGCTGAATTTCCAAACGACAACCGCATGCACTACTTGGCAGTCTATGTCCTTTTATTGTAAGACTTACTGGGACAATGAAAATCCAAAGCTCCCCATCTCACTTGAAATCGATGAACTGAGAAACATGTTTGAGAACGAGTATCATTCAATGTTGAATCAGGGAAGATCCCGAGCAATGGTAGCTACCAAAACCCGATCCAAAAGGTGTTGAACTTTATGGAGCTTGGAGAGGACAGCAAGGAAGATTTGAAGATTGTATACTATGGGGGTCGTGGTATGCTTGCTCACAATCGGCAAGCTCTTGGGTAAGTCCGATGAAGTTTGATTTTCTCTTCGAATTAACAACTTCTTACTGTCTTGGACGTAACCTCTTAATTATGCCGACCTAACTTCACAGCCGTCCAAGCCCGAATGATCCGAGCTTCAGAGCCGTCAAATGGAGCGGAATCCAACATGGAATTGAGGAAGCCCAATCCGATATTCTATTACTCTTTGACTGCTGTGCATCTGGTACAGCAAACACTGACGTTGGTAATGGTGTTACAGAACTCATAGCTCCTTGCGGATTTAATACGTCCGCCAATCCAGTTCGGCCCAACTCGTTCACTCGTGCTCCCATAACAGAGCTGGGACTACTGAAACATGCACCTTCCATTACCGTTGGCACGCTCTACAATAAGCTATTACGCAGATTGCAAAACTGGATGCCAACTGGGAGAGAAAATGCAGAAACCACCTCTGCATGTTGTTCTGACCAAGAATAGACGTCTCCCACAGAGCATTCAGCTGTCTTCGAAAACAAGACCTGCATCTTTGTCCCAAATTCGAAGTGCTACGGCTTCCAGTTCTCAATCATCCGATATCAACTTTACTCTCTTGCCATCTCATCCAACAGAGCGGAATGATCTGGCGATGCAGAGTGCCTCAGGCCTTTTGTCGTCAGTCGACGGTGATTCTCGTTAGCAGACTTCGACTTCCTCCTCACGGACAAGCATGCCAAGTGTGCAAGACAAGTTCCCGGTGATTGCACTTACTATGAGATTGGAAGAACCCTCGAAGCCTCCCAGCTTTCTGGCGATCTTTTCGCTGATTGGCTGCGCATGATGCCAGTGAAGGCCAAGCAAGTGAAAGAAGAAGTTGGATGTGCGAGCTTCTCTACAGTTCTCATTGTAACCTTACCTGTCGAAGTCTGGTGCTATCTCGAAGCCCACCCCGCCGTCTCTTTGACTGGAATCGCCAAATCACCAAATTTAGTAAGCGTACGAGGCCAAAACAGCAGCATTTATAAAGGACAGGCAGACAGTGACGTTAAAATTGCGTGGAATGTCATAAAGTACTTGCGACACCTATATTGATATGTACTTACTGACTATGTGCAGGGGAAATGCCACCAAGAATACCAACAATGATCAATGTTATTGTCATTGTTCGAGAGGATTCTCGAGCATTGAATTGCTCAGACAACATACTGAAGACGAGCACACCAGCTTTGGGCTTTCATTAGAGGAACCATGGGAAATAGGCGCTCTCAAATTTCATGACACTGTCGCCGAAAGTGCAAATCGCGAAGATGGGGCCGCAACTGAGACTCAGTCAAGTCAGGGCAATTCTCCGTTGAAACGACCTATTGATGCGCCATCTGAAAGGATTTCTGACCATCAGAGTCTACCCGATAATCCGAAGAATCACCTTGGCCTCAAAGATCAGCAAAGTGGAGAGTTGAAGAACGTTTGAGGTTTGTACTGGCGCCTGAGGGTACTGAAAAATGGAGGTGAGAAGTTTTCTATTCAATATCTCCTCCAGGCTAACAATCTTAGTATTAATCAGAAATTTCCCAATCAACTACAGTCTCTTAGCGAATGCATGTAAACCAAAGCGAGCGAGGAGGGCAAGTCGTCCAGAAGTTAAGTGAGTATTGAGTACTTCCCGGAGGTGACGACAATTTGGGTGTTAATCCCTTTGCTCACAGGACCGGATGCAATAATTACAAAATTCGAAGAGTCAAATGCGACGAGGCGAGACCACAATGCAGCAAATGCGTGCGGTCAGGGAGGATATGTGACGGATATCTGGCATAGACAGCTATCCAGTTCTACCGGTAACAATAATATCGAGGAAGAGCTCATTGGGGGACTTACACGTTTTGCAATCCACGCGGGCTATGTTGATATGGTCCTCAACTTTCCCTCTCCGCATTCGATCGGCCTCACGACTGACTATCTACCTCTATTATTGTCTTCTCATATTGACTCTGGTGAAATCGAGGATATCGAAGCCTCGATCCCAGACATCTTTACTATCCGCAGATAGTCACGTGATTGTTGAATGTTGGAAAATGCGTAGGGAAAGAT
>AYLM01003072.1:0-29129 GCA_001625345.1 Cairneyella variabilis
TAAAGGGGTAGTACTTGCGTGGCACTAAAATATGGGGTAAAATGCCGTTTTGCTACTGAACTATCCGACAATGTGAGTCTCTTTCACTCAAATCGGCTAGAATGGTACTAAACGAACGGCAGATAGGCGTTTTCACCGAAGAGGCCTGATTAAACTTTTCGAGTCAGGCGGTATAGTGGCAAAATGAACTGAATGATAGGGAAGACCTAAGCTTTTCATTTGGTAGCGATAGTGTATTTGAAACAGATGAGTGAGATTAGGAATATTGAATTTCCTTCTCACAATGCAATCTATGCCCAGCACTTTACCACTCGTCACCAAAACTTTCTCTCCGTTGATGTTATATCCCGGACTCCACATCTCTTCCACCGAATCCAGAGTTTATGCTCCAAGAGGGTTGCTTGCACTCAAAGTCCCAGTGGGAACAGAAGTACACCCAACATCATACACAACCAGATCAGAGCTCGACTGAGGCGAAATCTCAGCTGCAGAAACTGCAAAAAGCTCGCAAACCACAGCATTGTTGACAAAACCACACATGAAAGACTTGCACTCCGTATCGGCAGCGCATTGCGCTTCACACTGTGCCGGTGTCGTGATGCCGGTGGGTTCCATGAGAGGAGTTGGTGCCGAGCATGTGGAGCAGCTTGGTGCATCGCCGCACATATCGCGAGCTGCGAGGGGAGAGGCGGAGGTGAAGGAGAGGAGTGCTGAGGCAGCGAGGAAGAGGGTTTGAGCGTGCATTTTGATAGATGGAGGTGAAGGTGACCCTGCTCGAGATTTGAGAATGAGTTGTGGGTGTTTAAGTTGTAATTGATATGTTGAATGTGAAATAGACGATGTAGAATGAAGAATCAACTTTGGACAAAGGGATAGAGTCTTATATGTTCATCAATCGAGGCTGTGACTGACAATTAGATCTTCACATTCGTCACATCATTCTCAATGCTTCAATACATCCTTGCCAGTGTAGGAGACAATGACTATTTTCAGATCATTGCTGTGGGGAGAATGAAAGAGTGAGTTGACGCATCACGGGATATTATTGTGGCAGGACATAATAGTTGACGTGGATATGATCGTCATGGAAGCGAGATTCGTGGCAATGCGTGGCCTCTATTTTGGGATACCCGCCAGCCAATTGAGACAGAAACTGGCGCGGCGCCCTGAACAAGCTTTGCGGAGAGAAATAATAAGCATGTTAAAATTGCGACACTTGTGCTCAACCCTATGGTGGGTTGTGGAGACTGGTGTGGGGATGAGGAATTTCAGCACTGAAACAAAAGATCTTGGGCTAGGCAACTTGCTAGTCACGCAACTATGCCCAGTGACAAAAACTAACATCCAAAAAAATATTCAATCCAACCTTTCAGCGCATAAAATGAATGCAAAGTTTGCGCTTTGGCTTACTTTCTATTCATTTTTAAGGCGAGAACGCAACTGCTGGCAACTCAGCATGCCACCACCTCATAACTTTTTGGACCCAGTCACCATCTAAATACAATCTACCACTCGTGCTGTCCATCTTTGTTCACAAACTTCCCCACCTCGGTATCTCGCTTTCCCTCGATGATTCCTACAACGCCCATCGCGCTGGGTCTAGGATCCGCCGCACCACTCTTAATTCTCTGCTGAATACCCTCCTCCCCGGTACCGCTGAGGTTCGTCACCACATACCCCGGATTGAACGCCCAGACCTTGATATTCTTTGGACCCAGCTCAAAGTTTTTACACACCATTAGCATATTCATCGCCGCCTTGCTCATCCGATAGGGCATCGACGGCAGCTTGTAGTACTTACTCGATGGATCGCTGCGCTCCGAGATTGAACCCAGATCACTGGTCACGTAAATGAGGCGGCCATTGCTTGACTTCTCCAGGAGTGGTGTGAAAATTTCGGTGACAACTGCAGGGCCGAATGTGTTGGTTTCGAATGTTTTGCGGAGCATGTTGATCAGAGGTTCAGGCTTGGGAATTATGCCAGCATTGTTGACGAGGACATCGAGATGGCCATGCTCCTGTTCGATTTTGGAAGCTGCGCCCTCGATCGTCTTGCCATCGGTGACATCAAGCTGAACCAGGGAGAAGGAGCTTTTCGGATACTCCTTCTGGATATCGGAGAGGGCTTTTTGGCCACGTTCGAGATTGCGACTGCAAAGAATGATGTGGTACGCCTCTGGTGACGTCTCTGCCAGGCAATGGGCAACAACATATCCGATCCCTTGATTCGATCCTGGGAAAGGTCAGTTTTAACAACATTTTGGAGCTTCCGGTAAGGTAGACATACCAGTAATCAAGACAACTTGCTTATTTGAAGACATTGTGATTGATGTGTGAGAAGGTGATTTGGTTCTGAGAATTGAGTTCGGACTGATGGTGGCCTCTATTTACGCCGGCCCTTGGAAACGGAAGTCCGTGGAGTAATGGAGTTAATTTTTGCGCGCCAGACTGAGTCCTTCACTCACAGACCCAGTGTTTCAATTTTGAGATTTGAGTCCGAGAAGATATGGCTCCATTCAATTTCCTTGTTCGAAGGAACCCCGTAGAGTAATGGGGCTAAGCATTGCCGGGGTTTAGCGCTAAATCCGACCTGTAAAGCATGAAGTCACCATCTCTTCCCCCCCCCCCCTTCCCCCAACCAAAAAAAGTTTCCTCGAAGTTCTTAGCAGTTTGGGCACATCAATTGATGAAGAAAGGTCCCAAGAGACATCTTTATCTCGCCATAAGTTCCCAGTTGGTACTAGTGCAATGCAGGGACCACTCATATTTACGTGGCAATGCCTATTCGTGTGGCTACACCAATCGCGCGGAGAGGACGAGCCAGTGAGCACTCTGCATTATACAATTCGAGCTATGATCTCCGAGAGTTGGTAGATGATTGGCTCTCAGTTCACACCTTTCCCGAGGTGCCAGCGTCTCGTTATGAGGAGTTTGTTCTCTTTACTCACTCTCAACTTCATATTGGAATTTGGAGCCCATCCGGCCTTCGAGGGCTTCGCTCAATACATGACATTGGGATTATCAACAGTAACCTCAATTCAGCATCTCTATTGCTCACTGCTAAATCTTTTTGAACTCCGCCTTGATAGCCTCCAACAAATCCTCATCCGTCAAAACCTCCAACGCAGTAACTGCCAAAGCCTTAGCAACCCTCAATGCTGCAACGTGCGCTTCCATCGTTCTTGCTGCTTTCGCAAATCCAGGATTATGGGGACCTTCTTCACTCTCAATCTTGAAGCCTAGACTCAAACTCGGCATCGCATAACTGATATTCCCCTGATCCGAGCTCGCCTGCGTAGCGCCTCGAATCAAGTCCAGCTCCTCTGTGGGAATCTCACTTCCAAGCTTGTTCATCACAGCTCTACAAACCTCCCCTAAAGCTTTGTTCGGGACATGGTCGTCATAGCCCATGATAGGAGTTATCTTCAACTTCGCACCAGTAGCTTCAGCACCAGCTTCGAAGCATTTCCATACCTTCTTCTTCAACTCCTCCATCCCTCTCTTCGTCGTAGCTCTCGTCACAAACATGCCGGCGGCATATGCATGGATGATGTTTGGAGCCGCTCCACCATCAGTGATATGTCCTTGAATGATATCTCCTGGCATGGTCTGCTGTCTCAAAACGCTTAGAGCATTGTACCCTGTGATCAGAGCATCGAGTGCGTTGATTCCTTCCCAAGGAGATGCCGCAGCGTGTGCTTCTTTGCCAAAGAACTCGACTTTGAAACTCGTATAGGCATTTGATCTGACAAGTGCGGAGTCTGGGACGTTTCCAGGATGCGAGATGAGACTGATGTCGACTTTGTGATCAGAGTAGGCGCCTGCATCGAGGATTCTGATCTTTCCACCTCCACCTTCTTCTGCTGGCGTGCCGAAGAGAACAATCTTACCACCCAGGGAGTATTTGACCATCGATTTGGCGGATGCCAATGCTGCAGCGACAGAGCAGATACAGATGAGATTGTGACCGCAGGCATGCCCAATACCTGTCAGAGCATCTATAGCTTGTAAGCATCAGCATGGTAAGTTTGGTCTCGAGACTGACCATACTCAGCATTGAAGCTGATCACTGGACCTTTCTTCCCACTGTCATACACTGCAATAAAGGCCGTATCAATTCCGTACGCGGAAGGAGTGACTTTCCATCCTTCTCGTGTCTTCATGAACTTGGTCAAGGTGTCATGTGCGATGTATTCCTTGAAATTTAGTTCGGGATTATCATGAATTTTCAGACTGATGGGGCGCATTGTCTCGCTGATAGAGTCAATGTAATCCGAGACAAAGTCAAGATATTTCTGGCTGAAGAACTCATTCGTGGCGCCTGGGTCGAAGTGAGTTCATGTCTCTACCTCAAATGACTCGACGTACCGAGACGATCCCTCTCTGTGCTGTGCGGTGCGTCGTGATATTTCGACACTTCGAGATAATCCTCATCGACCAGATTCAGTGTGAGCTGCATCGTGGAAAATCAACCAAGCTGCTGAGTTTCTCAATTAATAGAATGTATGTTTCGCGAAGTTGTCGAGGAAGCTGTTGATGACATCGTCGCTCCTGCCATTGGGAGATTGCTGCATAATACCCACCCCTTGTTTAGAATTAACGAATCGGGGGCTACGACGCAGTAAGTAGCTAGAATCTTAAGGCGGGATCCTCCTTTCCTCTTGGCCTTATCAACAGGCGGACTCCGATGCGACGTGCACTCGACTCCATCCCATTCTTGAAAAATTCAGCTCTTATCAACATCAAGGCTATTAACAACCCCATGGAACATTCCCATCACTCGGGACTGTGGGCCAACACCATTTCCAAAAGATGGGGGGCCGAGAACCACCTTCGTGGTAAGTGATCGCCGAAATCAAAGCTGAGTATATCTCTCTCTTATCCTCCCATCCTGCAAGAGGCCGATTTTATTTGACATTTCCACGCTTCTCTACTCCAATGGCTTCTTCCACTGAAATTAAAAGCTCAAGTGAGCCAGAAATCACCTCATCAATGAATGAGAAGATTGCTGTGGCCACAGAGGGTAACGCCCAGGACTTTTCGGCTTCAAAGCTCCATATCGACGATGAAGCAGGCGATATTGCAGCGAAAGCACTGGCGACTGGCCCGGCAGAGGCTGAAGTGTCCAGAAGAGTACTGAAGAAAATCGACTGGTACATTCTACCATTTCTATGCATCACATACGGTTGGTGTTCTCTCAAGAGAGTTGCGTCCAACCTGCTAACCCTAGCGCCGCGCTCAAGGCCTGCAGTTCATGGACAAAACCACCTTGGGTTATTCCAGTGTGTTTGGGATCATCGCCGATAATCATCTCGTGGGGCAAGACTACTCTTGGGCATCGTATGTGAACCATTTCCCGTTATCAGAACTACGTTCATTGACATCCCGCAGCTCAATTTTCTATTTCGGTTACCTCTTTGCTGAATATCCTGGAGTCGCACTCCTCCAACGCTTCCCTATTGCCAAATGTCTCGGCAGTGAGTACCTCTACCACAACTCAATTGCATCAAAGCTAATTGCTCAGTCAATATCATCGTCTGGGCCTGCATACTCATGCTCACCCCCGCCTGCTCATCCTTTGCCGGTCTCGCGACAGTCCGTTTCACGCTCGGCATCTTCGAAGCCACAATCTCTCCCGGTTTCGTCGCAATTACTGGCATCTGGTGGACTCGTCAAGAACAAGCTTCTCGTTCCGCGATCTGGATTTCGTTTCTTGGATTCTTCGGCACCATTGGTGGCCTGATCACTTTCGGCATTGGACACATCGAAGGTAGTTTGAGTACATGGAAATTGATTTATGTCATTCTTGGCGCGATTACCATTGTCTGGGGAGTCTTGTTTCTCCTTGTTGTGCCCGATAATCCGGCAACTGCGAAATGGCTAAGCGAAGATGAGAAGGTCATCGCTGTGCAACAAGTTGTGGAGAACAAGATGGGGACGAAGAGTAAGACGTTCGTGAAGGAGCAGGGTTTGGAAGCATTCACGGATCCAAAAATCATTCTCCTAGCGCTCATCTCCTTCCTGAATGCCGTCGCATCTGGAGGTCTTAGCTTTGGATACCCATAACAAGTGGGGTCGTTTGGTTGGTGTTCGGCTGCTGGCGGGATATCCCACTGGCTTCATGGTTTTGCTCAGTTTGCTTGCTACGAATGTAGCTGGTACGACGAAGAAGAGTATGGCGAATGCAATGGCGTTTGTAATGTATTGTGTGGGACAGATTGTTGGTATGTTTCCAAGATTGTTGCGGTATGGTACGTCGCTTACGATTTCGATACAGGTCCCCAATGCTTCAAGTCATCTGAAGCACCTTCTTATCACTCTGGTATCATTGCCATGCTTGTTGGATTCATTCTTAATTTGATTTTCAATTTGGTCTTCAGGTTTCTCTACCAGCTCGAGAATAGGAAGAGGGATCAGGCATTGGAAGGGAAATCAGAGGTAGAGATTGAGGCGTTGAGGGAGGAAAGTCGAGTCCAGGGGTTTGGGAATGTGACAGATAAGCGGAATGTGAGTGGTAACAAATATATTCAAATGCATTTTCCTTGCCCATATGACAGACCGAATAAATTTCTAGGTTTTCTTTCGATATGTGATCTAGTGGAATGAAGTTGATATCACTTACGTCCAGCTAAGATTCTGTGATCTGTCCATGGGTTGACACAGCTCCCCAGATCCAACTTTGAAGCCTTGGTAGAACTAAGTAGAGAACAATGATAACCCAAGCACCTCTTAATGATAGAGAAAGTCGTCTAAGAAATCACACGCAAGTCTGCCAGAATCCGTGTAACCAAGTCCGTAATAAGGCCTTCCCTGAGCCCCCTGAGCTCGAATCACCGGATCTATGATTTTATTAGTACTGTTGGGAATATATAGGGGCCTGAGGCCCCTATATATTCAGCGTACTTGCCCACTGTAAATGAGGTTCAGTAGTCAAATTCAGTATGTTGCACCTGTAATCTCAACAAGTACGTTGTCTCTAGAAAATAAGGTCAAAGGATGAAGACTCACCAAATTCTTTGGCGATTTTTGTAACTCGTTCCTCAGGTCCTCTACATGTGCAGTATACGTCGAAGGCTTAACGCCTGGTTTTCCTGCAAACGCTTGAATCCCATCGCGAATGGGATTACAGGCCTCCTTTCCGCCCTTCCCGGTTTTGAACTTCCAGTGGAAGATCTCCTTGCAGCGCTCGAACAACTCTTTCTGTGTCAATCTTAACAATTTGTTGAATTCAGCCCACTCTTTCTCAGGATCGCACTCGTGATAGGCGATCCATGCCTGACACAAGTAGAATGCCGAGGTTAGAAGCTTGTCCATAACTAAAACGAGGATCAAGAAGACGGAGAAGGAAGTTGTCCACTCTAGGTCACGTCCCATAGAGCTGCTGTTCGACGTCCACATAATGCTTCCCCAATCCGTAAGGACTCTCAAAATTCGGCGCTACTGCGCTTGATAGAAAGCCAGTTTGGTTTGCCTTTGTGCAGCCCTAGGCGCACTCATTGGTGGATACTGTTGACCTAGCTCTGTTTGGACAAGATGTAAGGAGTCTTCATCCAGAATAAGTGCTCGTTCGAAAATCACAGTAGTGACATGCATCTCGATTGCCTCACGGAGGAGACTAGACTATTATGTCTTAGCAATAACATGGGAAGGAGTAGGATTGATAATATACCTCATGGCCTGATTTAGTGGTGCTCGAGTAATACGAGCACAGTGTTGCAGGGAGTCTTTCTGGAAAGTCATAGCTCTCATCAACATAAGCTACAGCAGCATATTGCTCAAGATCCTCGTCTACCACATATTGAGTGGATTCCCAATATATGTCTTGTAACTTCTCCATATCGTCCAAGGGAATTGCAAGAGGTGGGCTGGCATTCTTGACTAATTTGGTGCTGGCCTTGTTCACTGAGAGTGACTGACAATGGAAAGCAAGGGCGGACTTCTTTGGGACTTGGAGTCACAACACTCACAATTAAAGGTTTGCTATAACCTCAGCCCAGGTTTACAATGAAAGGCTTTGTATCCCATACAGAAGCGTTTCTCGTCACAAAAGCCTCTACGTTTTCCTTGGTAAGGTGACCTGTAAGATGGTCTCATAGAGCTTATCAGTTCTATGTCCAAAACTAGGACTAGGATTTCCATAACTCACCTGGTGCCAGAAAGACAGAGAGGCTCTCTAATGGGTCGCTGAAGCATGAAAATAGACAGAAGCGACGCTTTCCTGCCAATCGAAGGCATTGTTCACATGGTTTCCCCGGGCTGCCCGGAGAGTACTAGAAGTTGTAAGTCGACGATGCTAAATGCTGTGACTAGGTGCAGAAGATACCTTCATCTTCGAGAGGTGACATGCTCAACAAGCTTTGCCTCCCTGGCTTTCCTCGCCATTTGCTTCTCCTCACTGGAAAGTTCTCTTCGTCTACCAAGGCCTCTGCGAGCCACGAAGACTTGATAGTCTTGAGGTAGTGATTGACTTTCAATACTAGGTGTAGCAGGAAAGCGAACAGGTGACATGATGGGGTGAAAGTCATTCTCTTTAGCCCCATCATACCATCCGCTTATCTGGTCGGAAATTGACTTGCTGATTTCGCTGAAAGGCGCGACTGTGGAGAGAGTCCAGCCAGTGTTGAAACCCGGACCAACGGATTCAGTGTGGTCCATATGCACGGAGGGCACGGGTGTGATGTTATCTGACATATCCATGGGGAAGTCACCCTCCCAATCCATGTCATAACTCGGCTCCACGGAGAGAGCTGGAATATCCCATTCTAAGTCATCAGATGAAATCGTGGGCCATGAGGACGGTGAGAGTGATGATAGTCCTTCCCCCATATCATTCCCGATCTCGAGACCTATATGTCGAAATTCGCTTCCTCTCTTCCGCTTTCGTAGTCAAGTGACAAAACAAATTCACAGGGAGGAATCGGGTTTGTCGACGACGGCCTTCTGAAAACTACTTCTTCTTCCAAAGAAACGCTTGCTTCTATGAATGTTTCAGCGTTTGGGAATGAAACTTTGCTTGTCTTGAAAGGTGAATATCCGAGAAAGCCTGATGTGCCGGAACGATGTAAGCAATAGAGGTGTGCGGATCACCCGCGGTAACGTAGCCATATAACTGAGAGTGATCGGGACTAACAATCCAAGATCCACAGTCTCCATGTTCTTGAGAAGGATTAGATAAAAATGGACGATTGATGAACCATTGTGAAACTCACGTAGTAGCCCGTCTAACTGTACCATCCACATTTCTTGAAAAGCAATGCCAGATGGAAGTTGCATGAATGTCGGAGTGCTCGTGAGTGTTCCTTTGGTGAATCTACCCGGCGCCATCATTATGATGGTGGCGGCTTGCTCTGGAAGAGTATCCACGACCCTTTGAACATGGTTGAGCATCGAGTTCTTGTGGAGAGAGCTGCAAAAGTCCAGAGCAGTAATTTCGATCAATGCCCAGTCAAGATGATGAACGCTGGTAACTTCTGAAACTGCCGTCAAGTGACTAAGAGGAGAGAATGGTTCATCTCCATCCTGTATTGATGGGCCAGACTTGTCGGCAAGGTGTGGAAAAGACACGGGGTTGGGCTGCCTTGGTAGTGATCCCTGGTGACGCGGCAATATGTCGGTGACATCAGAGAACTCTGAATCTTCATGAGGATATTGCTCGGGTGATAAGCTTCCTATGCGATGTCAGACATGACTTGGGTTGGACACAATGAAACCATTACCGCGACTTGTGGTATCAACCAGATCGTCGTCATCCTGAAGACGCCACTGCTCATCACCATCTTCCTCGAAAACTAACTCGATGTCAGATTCCGAACTGTCCTTTAATTTGTCGTCTGAATTGGCAGAAAACTCATGCGCCACAGTAAGTACATAGAATCCGGTTCCGACACAGATAAATCCTCCCACGGTTGATTTGTGGGATTGTACTTCTTCGCCGTCATGATGACTTAAAATGGTGACGGGGATTCCATATGGCTCGCGAACAGGAGTGCTATAGTACACCAGGGGCTCAAGCGTAAATGTGTCGACGTAGTCGCTCATGTCGGCATCGTCATCGAATAGTTGTCGGGGTGGCATGCTCAGTCTTGGGGGCCTTGTTGATGCAGCTAGACGAAAACCGGGGCACTCGTAAAGTACTCCACTTTCTCTCACGAATTTCAGTGCTCGCTCCCGCTGTATTTTATTTTCACAACGGAAAATTATTGTCGGTTTGGCTTGTTCTTCGGTCCGGTCAATCATAAAGATACCAAATAGGAGTGTTTACGCACACACACACCTTCGTTGAGGCTCTCGTGCTGTGATGAAGGAACATTTTTGATGGACTCAGACACCTTCAAAAAACTCGCTCCTGGCAGGTCTGATCGCTTCCCAGCAGCAATCCCTTTTGATTGTGCAGTACTTCTCACCAATGGAGAGATGAGGCTCAGGCCAAGGGTTGCTTTGCTTGAACGTTGTGACGCGGCCGAATTCAAGGCGAGGCAAAGTCATTGTCATCGTCGAGGTCGAACTCATAATCGTTGGAAAGTCAAACAGCTGGAATCTGTACCAGAGCCATGAAAGCAGCGAGTCACTCGAATAGAAGAATGCAACGCCCGGTGGGGTACGCTTGAGTAACCTTCTCCTTCCATGCTGGAAAGAAGATGTCGAGGAGCGGCCTCATCTTTGATGAAATAGCTGTGCAGCGCTAAGCGCCATTTCCTTAAGAAATGCGCTGGTGTGTGAGAGAAGTGAGGCTGCAGCTGCAGCTTTCGTTGATTATCCATGCACTTCGCTCAAAACCGTCAGATTTGGCGGTGGCAGTGTTCAGATCACATGCGTTGGAATGATGCCCTAAAAAAGACTGGACATATTTCTCACCATTCTGTTTCATTGGGAAGCAAGCATCGCAAGAGACATGACGAGAATTGAGGAAATTTCTCTACACCTCGTGGGTTCCTCCGATCCTTTGGATCATGACCTTCGGTCACGGAATCAGGCCCTCGATACAAGACGTGCAATCCTCAACGCAATGTGGGGATGCACCTTTGACCTCACTGAGAAGTCAAAACATGCTAGCTTTGGTGAAAGTTACTTGCGCTACTATTACGCGCAGTGTGGCATTGCATTGCACCGGGGCCGCCTTGACTCCAGCTTAGGAACGCATGGAGATCTTGCTGGTCTGGTTGAGCAGCTTCAGGACCCAAGGACAACCCGAGAACAACTCAAACAATATCTCTTACAGCAGATTACAGAAAAGGGACTTGAAGATCGGGATATGGTTCTTTTGCGAGGCGATTGACTTGGCAGCCAGACTGTGGTTGATGGTTGATATCGGTGACGAGTTCGAACACAGCTTCATCCCCTGGTAGTGACCACTCTTTTGGGCTAGTGTGGACTTGAAGACACTTCTTATGTTACGCCTTGGATTACGGGAGTTGGTTCCAAGTGCGTCGTAAGAGTCAAGCTAGACAGACTCTTCACCGCTCGCAACCTGGAACGCATTGCTGGATTGAAGATTGTGTGGACAGACAATATATCTGATCATCTCCGTCTGATAGAAGACGACATCACGATTGTGATATTTCACCATGGCACTTTCCTCGAACATCAAAGGAATGGCCACATTTTCCCGGCAGGATTTGTTGAAGAGACTCTGCGAACACTCTCTTTACCTTTCCCTCGGTACGACAGGAAATCTCAATGGTGGTTCAAATCACAGGCAAAAAAGAAACATGGATTGGATACCAGAGCAGGAGAATGGGGTCATTTGACCACGGAGGAACGTCAGATCGAGAACTTTGTCTTTTGGCATGACCGACTTGACATTCTCAAACAGGTTTCGACGAATCGGAGCCAAGCACGATCGCACAATGGAGGTTCGACCGTCGACGTCGAGTTCAATGGTATACATTCTGGGTTGCAGCATTGGTGCTTGCTTAAACAGTTTCTTTTGGTATGGTGCAGTGTATTGAGGGAGGAATGCAAATGTATAAGGCATATTATCCATGAATCGGGCTTGGGAAGCAAGGTTAAGAAACGAGAAGGGACATGCTGGTATCGGAAATTAGAAACATCGGCATATATGACTGAGTGCCCAGTATTAAAGCAAAAATATTTACTAGTCAAAAGAACTCTGCGTATCACTTGACATGGCGCAGTGTAAAATCAGTCCAGCAAGTTGGCAACCTACTTCATTGGTGGCACCTCCAAAACCCACATTTTCCCTCCCTGTATCCCACAGCGCCCGCGTCCCTCAACTCGTGGTCCCACACCTCTCAAATCGGTGCCAAGATAGATTCCTGACCCCCTCCCCAGGACCAACGCTTCACACTCTCTTCTCGCTCTCCAGACATCTCGCTTCATCTTCAGCACTTTACCGGCACGAGCACCACGGGATAAGTCCATCACTAATGTTGGGGCTGTAGATGGAGTAAACTCTTGCTTGACCGTGATCGGAGAGGGAGACCTGATAGAAGCAAACAATTTCCCGAACACCTGTTTGTACTTCTTGCTGACGTACTGGTATTCTCAGCAGGCCCTTGTTGCGGATGGTGACAACGTGTACTATGCGTTTGACAATGGGAAAGCTCGGCGATATCTGCTAATGACGAGTACTTTCTGAAGGATGAGAGACTTGGACCAAGTAGAGGATTATTAATATTTTAAAACTGAAGTAAACAATGATGCTGTTAAAAGGATAACTCGTGATATAACGAAGAAACAGTAGGATGCATGAGCTCTACCTTCGTCAGATGCCCTCCCCAGTGTGCTTCCCAACTTGGAAGACACATTGCGGTTGAGTAAGAGGTGGCAAAATATGCAGGAAAAGTGGCATAATAACCTTAGGGACAAAACGCGAGACGGACAAGTAGAATCGAGCAAGCGACTGCGCTGATGTTGATGAGACCTGCAGACGAAAAGACAGGACGAAGAAAAGAGCGATGGTGGTTGTAGTTGCGGTTGTGGTTGTGGTCGGAAGAGCCCGTCAAGTCGGGCCGACAGTGAAAGTGAAACGTGAACGTGAACGTGAACGCGAACCCTGCAACCCACGCCAAATCCCACGAAGAGAAGCAAGCTTCTGAAGTTCCGTCAACACCACTGGAACCCCGCCTTCTTGTCACTGCCTGCAGCACTGCGAAGCTATCCTGCTCCAGGACTTCCTCCGCATCTCCAGTCCCCAGTCCCCAGTCCCCAGTCCCTGTGGTCCTGCATCACCGCCGTCGATCCTCCTCGAATTTCTCTCGATTCTTCTACCAGAAGTTTTGGGTCTTGTGAGCAGATCCCGGAAAGCTGCTACACCAGCCTCGTGTCACCGTACGACGACAAAGGATTCGAATCGGTCCCAGGTATCATAACTTACCTCGGGCGGCGGGAGGATTCGAGGGGAAGCGGGCAGAGGCGAACAATCGAGGCAGCAACATACTGGGACGAAGTACTAACGTATACCCCATATTCTCAGGTCTCCCCACTCACTGGACGCCGCAATTGGACCAGACCCCTGCCGCCTACCGGCCTGCAGGATATTGGGGCAAATGATTTGTACAAGTATCTGCATACCCAGCTCGGTGCTTCTTGCGGTCCCAGCGGGACATTCAGGACCGCCATCTGGAAGGAGAGTGTAGGTCCTGCGCAGAAGACCCAATTGCTGCAGCTTACTCGTCAACCCAGACGCATCTGTCCAACCTGCCGAGACGAAATCTTCAGGTGATCATGATTCCGAGCCTCTCGAACTGCGCCTGATTCCTGCTGCCGAACCATACAAGACTCTACTTCTGCGGCGGACTCTCGAGGGAAGTTTTGCAAAAGGTTACAGGATAGAGTTTTACAGAACACCATCGCAATGTCTGCGTCCAGCGCAAGAACGTCTTCCTCCTCAACGGAGTTGACGGGAGCAGGTATGCAAGGACTGCACGGGGAGCTTGAGTATGGACTGATCCACTGTCAGCAAAATTGGAAGAAGTGACAAGACTCATGGACAAGCTCTCCTCCGACCTCCAGACGATCAGCCTTCTACCACATCGTACGTCTACCCTACTGCTCGCGTGAGCAGATACTGACGCCTACAGAACGAGACGCGCATCTGGAGCAACTGAAAGTTTATGGCCGCGATCCTACGAATGCAGACCCCATATTTACCAAAGAGGCAAGCAAGAAGCAACCCCTTGATATTGCTGTGGGAGCTGACTTGCGCCCAGGGAATAGAGACATTGACTCGGCATGCCTTCAATAGCCCCTCCCTTACGACCTCTCGAAACGCTCTGCGATGTCTGGCAAATGCGATGCTGTTACGAGAGAATACGCGGCAGATGTTCGTTGAGTTGGGATATGAAATGAAAGCATGCAACAAGTTGAAAAATGATAGCAGGGACGACGAATTCCTCGTCTCGCGGATAATATTCCTCACGACATACAGTCCGAACGTCAATGTCGAGGGACTGATTGAGAAGTACATTGAGCAACACCATCTGGCGGAGAACATTTGTCTGAACCTCAGCCGGCATACCAAGCAGTATGTCACAAAGCAGAAGAAGGTCAAGGAGCTAGATCCCATGGAGGATATGGCTCTAATCGAGTCCCTGAAGCTATTGTTTAACCTTACGCATTTCTGTCCACAGCGAAACGGAGCTTTCTCTCCTGCCCTCCCACACATTCTCATGCTCCTCGAAAAACGCCCAATATCTAGCACCACACCTCTCGAGCCTCCAATGGGACCACTAGTCAACGCCTTGATGAATCTCCCTCTAGAGCAAAAAGATAACCTCTCGACCCTCTTCCCCAAAGCTACACCTTCCATTTACGTTGATCGCCTCCTCGAGATTCTGGAAAAGGGCATCAAGGCCTACACAGACGACGATCTAGAACAGAACGTCTCGCCACTCCTTACCATATTACGAAAAGTCTACGACCCCGCACCGAAAGAAGTCCAGGCGCACATGCAAAAGACACTCCTCCCTTCAGAAGAAGATCGCAAGCAGATTCTAGGCCGCAACGAATCCCTTCCCTCGCGTCTCCTCCGCCTCTCTAACTCACCTACCATGCCCAACCTCCGGCAATGCATATCCTCACTCCTTTTTGAACTCTCAGACAAGGATGCCAAGACCTTCGTGCATAACGTAGGCTATGGCTTTGCTTCCGGTTTCCTGTTCCAAAATAACGTCCCGGTACCGGAAAACGCGTTAGAAGCGTGGAGTACGAGCGGTAGTGAAGGTAGTAATGCGCGGGCGAGCCAGGATAGTAAGGAGTTTAGTGGTGGGGGGAGAGTGAGAGAGGTTAATCCTGTTACGGGGCAGTTACTGGAGATGGAGGAGCCGGGGGAGGAGGTGGAGATGTCCCAGGAGGAGAAGGAGAGGGAGGCGGAGAGGTTGTTTGTGCTTTTTGAGAGGTATGGATTTCGATGCGAGGTGATAGGATTGTGCTAATAGGTGGGCAGGCTTAAGAAGACAGGTGTTATGAACGTGCAGAATCCGGTGGCGAGTGCGCTGCAGGAAGGGAGGTTTTTGGAGCTGGATGATGATGCGGAATCAGAATGAGATTCAATTGGAAAACGGAACGTCACTAGGAAATGCAAGCATTTGGGTGGCATGGTGCAAGCTGCATTCAGGTAGGCCATGTTCTGTTGCATCTTGACTGGCGCGTATGGGTGGATGGCATGGCGCTGAAGGTCTGGGTGAATGTTTGAGTATCAAAAATACCAATACCAAAAATGGAATAAGTCAGTTGAATTTTAACTTAGATGCAAATCATATCTGAAATCATTCATCACTTTCTTCAGCAATTCTTCCCCAGCTCCTCGGTTTGGAGGACCCTTGCTGCCGCTTTCGGTAGGCGAAAGTTGGCATTTACAGGGATCTAAAGTGCTTTTCTCTCCGACGCGGTACACGCTTCAACACAAGCCGCACTGGCGACAAACCGCGTTTTTCTGCCTCACGCGACAGCGCTCCAACAATACCACGAACACCGATCATCTGGACTCTGCAGCAGCTAATGGAGTGACCATAATTTGAGAAATGGTTCTCGATGCAGTTCGCGAACTTCAGCAACAGCCACAGAGCTCGCAGCCATGGTAGAGCCGGCGCCTGTCTCGACATTACTACCTCACGCAAAACCTCCAACTCCTCGACGAGAATCTACCCCACAAGAAACGAAACCAAAGCCAGGGATATTCGGTCATTTATTCCAGCAGAAGGAGTCCTCGCGACGAGCATCTGCACCTCTGACAATCACTCCTGACTCCTCTGCGGAATCACCAAACACAGCATCTGCAACATCACGAAAGAAGGTTGGGTTCTCCGAGTCGAAGGAATATCAAGACCCACCTACAGTCTCATTTGATGGAAAGGGAGAACTGCTGCATGTCGTCCAACCTCTACCTCCGTCTGCGGAACGAAAGCCTTCCAAGTCTATCCTCAAGCCGTCAAATGGAGTCAACGAAACTGACTACAACAACCTGAAGCCATCCAGGAAACTCCTCCCACCCCACCGCTACGCAAACTTCGCAGAAATGCTCGAATCCATCGTACAACTGCTGGCCGGGACGGACAGATCTGACAGGCTGGATGCATATCTGACGCTGTCAAGTACTCTGAAGGCATCGGACAACGTTCCAGACCAGAAGGCGTTGAAGGAGAAAATGTCACTTCTGTGCCAGTTCATCATGCGAGATATTACGGAGAAAATTGAGAACGAGAAACCGAATGCAACGCTCATCATCAACGCTCTGACTCTCCTATCAAGCTTCCTCCCCAAACCAGAAATCGTAGCAAATTTTCCCTATGAGTTTCCGGCGCAATTCGTCGAGCACACAATCAAAGCACTCGAGGACGCCTCCACCTCCAAGGATATCGCCAAACATCTCATGTTCGCCCTGGCACAGCAGAAGTTCTCCCCCAGGGTTATGAATACAGAGCGAGTTGGAAGATTGATTACGGTGTTGCACAACGTCGAGAAGTACGTCAAGGGCAAAAGCATTTCAATGGGCCGAATCGACATCTACCGAACTCTCGTGCGGCAATCCAAGTCGGGCATGATTGCCAACACAATCTGGACCGTCGATCTCTTCAGCGACATGCTGGGACATCTCCTCGAAATACAGAAGCCCGCTATCATGTTTGGATTGGAGGCTTCTTATGCGCTTGGACGAGAAGCGAGCGTGTCTCGAGCAGTGTCCAATTTCTTCAAAGCAGAGGCTAGTGAGGGGCCCGATGGGTCCACTCTCACAAATGCGGACTTCTACTCCAGCAAGTTGAAGAAGCTGGCCAAGGACAAGCAGCACAGTTATCTAGTTCCACAGATATGGAGCGTAATTATTTTGTTTCTTCGAAGCAAGCCACAGCTTTTGGAGCAATGGCCCTATTTCAACCTCTTTTTCGACGCTTTAACACTGTGCTTCAATTCTAGTGAGCATCACCCCACGAGAACGGAGGCCAATTACGCCTGGAATCGATTCGTGTTCGCTGTTTCACCCAACGAGAGAACTCCCGCAAGCATGAGAGCAACCCTGATCCAGCCGTTAGCTTACCAACTCAGCAGACGCAAATCGGGCAGCACACAGCGCAAGTCAACCCTGAGTAGTACGTACAATCTCCTGTACTATGCATTGAAACCGAATTCCTCGGAATTTGAGCTCGACAGCTATTGGGACGAATATGTCACAGTATTACTTGGCCAATGCCTACTCTCTGGAAAGCATGACAGTTCAGACTCTGCGACCCAAGATGCGGTAGATGCCTGTACAATTCTTCAGTGTCTCTTCGACTCGACCACGCCGAGAAAATGGAGCGAGACCAGAGCCATGGAGAACATCCAGCAGAACAGCATTGACGTCAAAGAACTTCCCGCGCTAAATTCAAAGTGGCTACGCAAGAACTCAACCCGTGTCTTCTCACTTTTGACACCGCTCGTTGAGAAGTTGCTGTGGGACATAGGAAACGATACGGCGATCACAAAGCTCTGGCAAAATTATACTACCTCAATTGCGTCTCCTGCTGCAATGGAGGTGAAGGTTTCAATGGATACGATGGGATGCGTTGCTTCTCTTTTCAGTTTGCTTTTCAGAATCTGGAATTCGGGAGTTCATGGCGCACAGAATATGGCTCTTTACAAGGTCTCTGGTGGCTCACCGAAGACAACGGCTTTCCTTGCCAGCATCGAGACCATCCTATCAACTACGATCGAAAGACTTGGCCTACTTCCATTCACCGAGAAGCTGCTTTCTATCAGCCAAGATACTTTCACCGCCATTAACACGCCATCACGCCAGCCCAGAAAACCCCAGGGTATTGTGCAGAGCCCTTTGCAACATTTACTTTCCCTCGTCACAAATGGTTCACCCGGACTGGAGTACGACGTGCCATTCATACATATGGTCCATCGTACCTTGCAACCCTTCTTCCACGCCCGAAAGACACGAACATCTCGCATCGAATTCATCACTGGTCTCTTGCAAGCCATTCAGCTCGAGCCCACAGAACCTCGGAGATTCGTCTGGCGAGCCCTCGCAGATTTTGCTACAACGGCAGTCGATACCCGAGACGAGAAGGAAAAGGAGAACAGCGACCCGAATGCAGTACCCGTTGGTGCTGACTATCGCAGCGTCATTCGGATTCTTGAGGTTGGGATCAACTTTTCTCGGCACCAACCACTGTCGGGTTGGCAGATTCTCTTCGAAGCGCTATCAACATCTGCTACCTTGGATGCAGGTGACTCTGGGAGGGCAGTTGCAGTCGTCGAGCCACTCGCCAAAGCCCTTCTGCCGAGGCCTTCCACCTCTGGGCCTGAACTTACCGGTCTGTCCTACTACCGTCTTCTCCTCGCCAAAGCTTCTTACCCCGCTGATCGCCAAGCGCTTGACTCTGCCAAAAGAACGTTGTGGGGAGCCACCAATGCCGGACCCAAAGTGTCGACCTTCGACCCTTATGTTTCGCTGTATGAATATATGCAAGTGTCACTCGAAACCGCTTATCAGACATATTCCAAGCATCGTGTTCTTGGCTATGCTGACATGATATCTGCAACAAATGGTCTACTGAGTCGATGTCCACTTCCACTGCTGATGGGTATACTGGCCAAGGTCCAGCCGGGGATTGCTTGCTGGATTCTGGATACCGATTCCAACTTCCACGGTGGAAATTCTTTATCCAAAGCAGTAAGTCAAACCCACTTACCCTTTGACCTTCGTGATGCTGACTGATTCTGTAGGTTTTCGGTTTATGGACCACTCTAACCACTACCATCCCACGCCTCAGGACGCATTACACGCATTCCAAAATTCTTGCCGAATTGGAAATTCTAATATGCGCGGGACTGGAGAGCACACACAAGGGGTCTGTAGTAAATTCCACATTGAATTTCTGGAACTCGATGTTTGGTACCTGCGCAAGTCTCGAATACCCTGAACGTGTCAAAACGATCCTCCTCGGGCTTCGTGGGGTAGCAGATGTTCGGTTGCCTTCCCTACCTGAGAGCCTGCCAAGTGAAGCCCCGGTCGATCAGCGTCAGCTAGATTTTGAAGATAGCCAAGACGACTTTGGCATCATCGCAGGATTTTCGACGGATATCTCGACGGGCTTCAAAAGGCGTCCAGCTGCTCAATTGAATGCGCCAGCCATCGACCGAATTCGCAATACAACACCTCAAGTTGTGATTCAAGTGAGCCGATCACAAGGCTTGAAGCGTTCCCGAGAATCGACACCTAATGTTCAAAAGCGAAAGTCACAAAAGCGGGACGTGACACCTCGACTTCGACACGATGATTCTCAAGTTCAGTTTGAAGCCATTGAGTCGTCGCCCATGGCAGATCGTGTGGTAGACTCTCAGTTATTGACAGGCAAACAGAAGGAAGTCCGAGAACGCCAGCAAACCGAAGCTGCGATGTTCCCTGATATCAATTTACGATCCAGTCCAGTTCCGAGATCAAACCAGGCCCCACTTCCAGATCCAGATCTCCCATTGCATCGCTCATCCTCGAAGTCCCGCTCTCGTACCCGAAGTCCTCCCCCGATTCAACGCGACACTACTCCGCCGGTCTTGACCAGCGAGGATGACGACTTTGTCACCTCGTCACCAACACCCACGAGATCGCTTCGTGGTGATCCTGACATCTCGGGACCACCGTCATCTCCACCAGAGGCTATCACGAAGATGGAAGTCCCAGTCTTTGACGAAGACATTCCCTCGTCTCCTCCGGAAGAACTTCCTGGACATGATGACGATGTTTCGATATCGTATGACGATCCGTCTGCACAGGTTGATCCTTATGCTCTTGATCTAATCAGTCGGACTCTGTCAACGTTTGAGACCACTGTCAATGATCAGTTCGGGGACCAGCCGATGAGCAGTCCCTCTCGCCAGTTGCGTATTGATGAGATTATGAACTACTCTGCATGTGAAGCAGTGGATGATGTTGACCACCAAGCAGCAGAAATTCCAAGGCTCGACACTCACATGGACGTTGAGGCCGACGAGGGACTCGAGCGCCCTGCTGTCGAGGAAGAAGCCAATGACGAGCCGGTCTTGGAGCCAGATACAAACAATGAATGGCCTAGTACTCCACCGCAAAGTCCGAAGAAGGCTGCTGAAGCTGTGCAAGCAACTACCTCTCCAGCATTCCACGATGCCTTGTCGAGTCCTGCCTGGTCGGACAAGCCTTTTGAGGACGCAGAATCCTCACCTCGACTGAATGTCGACAGCCCTCAGCAGAAACCAGTTTCATCATCGCCGATGGGCGATGAGGTGGATACATCTGGTATCATCAAACTGATGGCTCAATTCGACCAAGGATCTGGACATCCTCGAACGCGTGCACATGTCGCGCCTACAAACGACAAAGGAAATCAACCACTTGACAAACCGCCACCTTCAAAACCTTCATCTTCACAGCCTGTCCCAAGTTCCGCAGATGCAATGGTGCCCAGATCTTCGCGCAAGTCTACACTACGGAATAGATCGTTCTCTCAGGTCATTATTCCAGATGCTAATGAAGATGAGACCCCAGTAGAGCAAGCGCAGAAGTCGTCCTCGCTTCCCTCCTTAATCCCGGAAACTCCAGCTGCTCCAAAGCAGGCAGAGCCACCAGCCAGCCAACTTGTCGACGATGACGGAAACGAAATAAATATGGATTCCACTATCATCGTTGATACTTCCAGTCTCGAAGATGGCCATCCCCTCCTAGCCAAGAGCAAGGGCGGCAGTCCACGCAAAAAGGGAAAGTCATCCAAGAAGCGTAAGCTTGATGAAGCGAGTCACGATACGAGCGAGGTACCCGACAGCCAGGATGCCAAGCTGGAAGCTGAATGTATGTCCGCGTCTCTGATCTCCAGGAATTGGAGTCAATTGCTAACTTTGCCTAGCGTCGTCACAGGCTTCTTTGGTAAAGAAGCGAAGAGGGCGAGGACCGGGACGAGCGAAGAGGGCGTCGCAAGTCAACGAGGACGAAGAGGCGAGCCAGAGCCAGAGTCACAGTCAATTGTCGGTCGATCTTAACGTGTCTCTGCCCGAAGTTCTGGAGAACAACGATGCAGAGGACACACCGATGGTAGATGCGATGGGATCAGAAATAGACGAGGAAACCAGTCACGTGGAAGTGCATGAAGATGCGAACGAAATGGAACAGACGCTGGAGATTCTGCAGACTGCAGAAGACGCCCCGAAACACGAGGAGGACGTTGAAATGGCTACTGCAGAGGAGGAGCGGCATGTTCAGGCTATGGAAGCACCGAGCGAGATTGAACACGAAGTTGTGGATCAAGCTGTTATCAACGAGGATCATCATCTCAACGCTGAGATCATTGAAGAAACATTTATCGACGAGACGAGCATGATGGAGAAGACTAGCTCTGCTGCTGAGCCCATTCGTTCAGAGGACCATCCTACCGAGGAACCTAACCCTGCTCCAGTCTTCGCAGGAGCATCGCCTACACTCACTTACGTCCCCGAGGTTGAAGCTACACCTGCCCTGGTCGCAGAGCCAGGACCAGAGGTACAGGACGTGGAGGAGCCAGAGCCCTCACTCCCAACTACACAAATCATGAAAGACAAGCTGCAAAGTCTCATCGCAGACCTCTGCACCGCAGCCATATCGAGAAAAGAGCTACGAGAATTCGAAAACATGTTCGATGATGCAAAGGAGCAGTTGTATGGGGCCGGCAGAAGAGGGAGACAGCGAGAGATTGAGGAGGACATGTGATTGAAAATTGCATTGCGATGGGAGTTTTACTTGATGAATATGTACATGTAAGTGGTTATGGGCGGAACGGAATGGCGATGGATTGCATGAGTGGAGTAAAGTTAATCACTTTTGAACGGCTGAGACGTGTATTTAAGATACCAACAGAGCTTTTGATATGACATGTCCTCGTTTGAAGTGAGGCAGTGTGTGGTTTCGAAATGGTGATCTTCATGCTGGTGATTTCCGCGGGGAGGCTGATCACAACTGAACGAACTTCAGTGTTATCCAAGATAATAACATGCTTAGCAGCATCTGCATCTATTCATCTATTTCTCTTGCTTCAAATTCTCCTTGCAAATCAATGCCGGCCGGTACTTGATAAATTCTCCGCTGCAAGGAACCCACCACGTGATACCTCATTACTAAGCAGCCCTGTCATCTCACTGCCCCTGGGTGTTTCATGTGGGTTGGACGGCATTCAATTCGCTAACATCCCACCAACAGACAGCAACGACCCCGCGAACAGCATTCCTGACTTCCTTCTTTCTTCACCTTCGCCATCCCTCTGTTTCTGCCTGCAGAGAACAACATCTTCGACTTCAATTCCATCTATCCCCAGCCTTTTCAACTCCCAATACCTCTCGACCGCAAATCACCAAGCTCAGCGACCGTCCCAAACCACCCCGCCTTCTTTCTGCTCAACGCAACCATGGTTGAACGCGCAAACAAACCTTCCGCACTGGCGACCACGCCAGGTCTGCCACCGCAAGCACAAGTCAACATCACACACACCAATTCCCGCGTGTCTGCCGTGCTGCCTACCGGCGAGAGCGTCGAGATTTTGCTGTACGGAGCTACCATCATTAGTTGGAAGGATGCGGCGGGCAATGAGAAGCTGTGGTTGAGTGAGAAAGCCAAGTTGGATGGTAGCAAGGCTGTTAGGGGTGGTGTGCCGCTAGTGTTTCCTGTGTGTATAGACTCCTTACTCCTTCTGCCAGACTGAAAGATTGGAAGAGAAAGTTTGGATAGAGGGATACATGCTGATTTGTTTCATTACAAGGTTTTTGGTCAGGCGCCTGATCATGCAGCAACCTCCAAGCTTCCCCAACACGGCTTCGCGCGCATCTCCCGCTGGGAGTTCCTCGGCAAATCGACCTCTGAATCCTCGTCTGCGTCCGGCGGCGACGACTCCGTGAAGCTGGATTTCGGTCTGGGTCCCAGCAATCTCACCGAAGAGAGCCAGAGAGCATGGCCATTTGCTTTTGGGTTGATTTATAGTGTTAGTCTGGGACGGGAGGGCTTGACGACGAGTATTGTGGTTAGGAATGAGGGGGAGAGCGCGTGGGAGTTTCAGACGCTTATGCATACGTACTTCAGAGTTTCGGTAAGTATGTCAAGCTTCTGTCTAGATGTTTCATGGACTGGCGGTTGTGATGGGTTTGCCAACTGTTGGGTAATTTAGGATATCGCACAAGTCTCAATAACCGGCCTCGAATCCTCCCCCTATGCGGACAAAGTCCTCGCCTCAACAGCCACCGCTCCCGCCTCCGCACTCTCCATCTCCTCCAAGACAGACCGCGTCTACACACCCGTCGGCGGTCCCACTGTCCCAGTTGTGGTCACAGAAGGAGGAAAGAAGAAGTTCAGTCTCGTGAGAGATAACTTGAATGAGATAGTGGTTTGGAATCCGTGGACGGAGTGTACGAGCATTGGTGACTTTGCACCGGCGGAAGGGTACAAGGAGATGATTTGCGTGGAGGCGGGTGCAGTGAAAGGGTGGGTGAAGTTGGATGTTGGTGAGACGTGGGAGGGTGGGCAGATTATTAGTTGCTAGCTGCTAGCTAGTGGACAGTTTGCTATGAGGTTATGATTGCGAGGTGGCTGATGATGATGGATAAGAGCATTCGGGAGTGGAAAACCAAATAACAGCGCTAGATCATAGTGTGCTATGATTGAACGAAAGACAGGATTGGATGGTATGACGACATGTTAGCAGAGTTAGAAATCTGCATTTTATGAGAACGGAGCAGTTGCAATGCAGTCCTTTTCTCCAAGGCCGCTGGTCGATCCTCCTGCCAGTGTGTGAGGCGAATTCCAATGGTATTGTCTCTCCAGAGTCTTCTCTATGAGGATTATGATCTGCATTTGTGCGGCTAGCAAAGTATCGAATTCGTGTTCTTCATCCCGAGCCCCATCTGCAAATCTGCAAGGCTCTTGCAGGTGAAGGGTCGTATGAAGGGTCGCATGAAGAATAATATGCACCCGCTATTGGTCAATTCCCAATCCGGTCACCGAATAGCTGAAGTGGCAGCCCACCCCAGTTTCCGCATTCATCAATCGACCAACTATTTGTTTCTCGGCCTCGTCCCGCCCTCAAGTCTTCTCGAGGTAGCAACGAGATCTTACTAAGGCATACAATTAAGAGCTCGTTCTTTCTTCAACTGGCTGTTTTTCTTTTGCGTTGCCTTCTCTTTGCGCCTCATCTCGCGAGGCTGTGAAGAGGGCGGTGAACAGCATGGAAGCACCATGGACTCGCAAGCGCTCCTTGATGAGCGATGAGGAACCTTCGTGGGATCCGATGCAGCCGCATCCGCGCACTGTAAAACGACTACGATCTCGATCAGCATCTTCAAGTGCTGATATCAGAGTGGACAAAGATTTGTTCACTCGGACCAGGCCACCACCATCTCCTCACAACCTGGACAAATTGAACTATCATATCAAGCTCAAAGACCTCGCCACTAGCATTCAGAATGCAGCACAAGCAATATTCCCAGGCGGTCAAAGTTCTCGATACGACAAAGTACAGGCAATATTGATATCGTGGGAGGACGAAGATCCGCAGCTGCCGGTATCCATCGAGATCAAGGAATTGGCGAATACCTTCACAAACATCTATGGATTTGATGTTGAAGAGTGGTTGATCCCGTCGGAAGATTCTCACAATCAACTTCAAATGAAAATACTCCAATTCTTGGGCTCAAGCGATCCAAGATGTCTGAAAATCGTCTACTATGGCGGTCATGGAAAGTTGATGAACCACGGGCAGCTTGCCTGGACAAGGTGTGTTCAGAATGCCCTTTATGCGGAGAAACTCTAATGGCTGGAGTTTTAAGTTGGCGAAATAGTCAAAAGGTTCGATGCCCCATCATCAAATGGTCCGGCATCCAAAACACCCTTGAAGAGTCCAAGTCAGATGTCTTGATACTTTTAGATTGTTGTGCATCTGGCGTATGCACGACTGATGAAGGCAACGGGATCACTGAGCTCATTGCGGCTTGCCCGTACAACGCAATCGCCAATCCCGTGGGACCTTTCTCTTTTACCCACACACTAAATTCTAAGTTTCAGCTACTGGCTCAGTTGCCATGCTTCACTATTGGATACCTCTACAATGCTCTCTTCACCGAGATCCAGAGCTGGAGACTTGAAGATTGCCGGTACAAGAAGTCTCCAATACATCTCGTGTTGAGCCAAAACAATCATCATCCAAGAAGTATCATTCTCTCGAGTCGTTTCAAACAGCGCCCAAAGTCGAATCCTGGATATCTTACAGAGGAGAGCGCTTCACATCTTCGCACGTCATCTCAGACTACAGTCCAATCATCGTCATTTCAGGGCTCCGAATCAGGCGAAGGTCAGGCAAACTCGTCGCAGAATTCAAGTCTTCCCACAGACGCGAGCCCATTTAGCCGTGAGGAATCTCAGTCCTCAATGGTATCGGCATCGCAACTCCCGGAGTATCCGCGACTCTTGTTCAGCATCCGGGTGCATGAGGACGTCAAGCCCAGCGAACTGTCGGTGGACCTATTCACGGACTGGCTCAGAGAACTCCCAGTTCTTGCCAGTTTGGTTAGAGTTGAAGCAGGATTTGCTAGTGACTCCACAGTCCTGATCATGTCAATGCCTGCTGGACTCCTTGGTTTTTTGTCGACAAACCCGGCAATTTCTTTTCTTGGTACTACCAGATCAAGAAATCTCATGATTCAGAATGATCCTCCTCTAGGTATAAGAGAACGCATGCCATCGGAAGTGACGAGGACTAACCCAGGAACGGTCACAGAACCGAAATCATCTTCCACCAAGGTTCAAGCTGAAGTTCGTTCAATATTATCAGCATTGGGCAAATCTGATGCGAATTTACTTCAGGCCTTGCGCGAGAAGAGTCCTATTGCGGCCGAGAAGAGCTTTGGTTCTACTTCGACTGTACCTTTTGAAGGTAGCAGTTTTCAAAGTTCCACAGATCTGGATACCACACAGGGGACAAATCTTTCTAGTACAGAGAGAAGTAAACCAAGCTGGGAGAATCCGTACGCGACGCATACTCCATTAACATCGTTTGGACCAAGTTCCAAAATGGATAGCAGTACTTCTCAGCGACATGCTCAAAACCCTGACTCCACTGGGTCGGGCTCGTTAGACTCACGTCCAGTCTCATCAACATCGCAAAACTCTGAAAATGAACCAAAAGACATGCTAGGTGGAGCAACCAGCGCAGGCACCGCCTCAGAAACTCTTAAAGAATCTCCAGAATTCCCTATTACTTCAAGCATTGGATCTAAACTAGCTCCAGCTGTGGCCTCCACGTCCGCACCAGATATTCAAACGTCACAGTTATCACAATCTGTAGATCTTGGACCCACGAATCTTATTTGGAATCCAGATCTAGGCCTGTTTGATTCATCTAGACCAACATTGTCATCGTCGAGTACTTGGGCCTCTCAGCCTCCAATGAAATACAATCCTCCTACAACCTCAAGCTCTCTGCCTCTTCCTCCTCAGCAAAATCCGGTTGAATCGTATGCTCAAAGAGTGTTGCAGATGGAAGCTATGGATGATCTTCGTCCCTACCGACGGGCAGCTCCTTATCAAGAGGAGGCTCCATATCCAGAGCAACCTCCATACCCACAGCAATCTCCATACACACAGCAATCTCCATACACACCGCAATCTCCATACACACTGCAGTCTCCATATACACCGCAATCTTCATACCTACAAGAAGCTCCGAACCCACCTCCGTCCGGATATCAAAGAAAAACGAAGGGTCATGTTGCTTCTGCTTGTGTTCCTTGTAAGAGGGCTCATCTGCGGTGTGATGCACAACGCCCATGTTCTAGGTGCTTGAGCAATGGCAAAGAGGATACTTGTGTGGATGTCCAATACAAGAAGCGTGGTAGACCCAGACTGCGAGACGAACGAGACGCTCGGTACGAAGGGGTAGGGCCAACTCATCCACAACCACCGTATCTGAGACGTCCGATATCACTTGTGATGTCTGGTGATCCTCAAATGGGCGGTGGATATTCAGACGCTCTACATGGGCCGGGTTCATATAGGATTCCAAAATCGCAACCTAGTCAGATGGGCGGTCTGCAAAGTTCAATGTTCCTAGGGCAAGAATCAGCGAGCCACGGTGACCCTTTTGATAGACAGATTAGTGATCGGGAAGGACGGGTTGACATTGGTGGGCTTCTTGAAAACCCATACGCATCGAACACCCCAAGCAGAGCAAATGAGAAAAGTATCCATAGAACTCCAGAGCCCGAAATACTCTAAGTCACTGCAAGGCACACGTATGGAAGAGAAAAAAGCAACTTCATTTTGCGAATGTCATCTCCAGCCTCGGTCCAGTCACAAGCTTGAGATTAGTTTGCTTATATGGCACTTCCAGATTTCAAAATAACTTTCCATCCTGGATATTTCAAGAACCCAAGCACTGCACATTATGAATTATCAATCATGTTAATTTCAGCAGGCACAGTTTACCTTCAAGAGAAGGTGCTAAAGGTTAGGAGTGATGGAATCCCTACATTGCGGAATCTACGTCACTAGTTCCACAACTTAAAACCCACACAAATAAACATCCACTCTCTGCTGAACTTTATCATCCGGGTCCTCTGCATTCGTTCATAATCATTCTTCATATTCCTCTGAAATCCGTATATTGAACCGTCATCTTCAAACTACGTGGGCATCCTGCAAACGCTTGTCCCTACGCCCGACAACACGATGGGAAACGAAGTCCCTCCACCACCCCAGTACTCCTTATATGAGAATTCATTAGGTACATCTAACAATTTGATCCATTCTGCGACGAAACAATAACTCGCCTAGGCTAGGCCTCTCAGCTCGCCAGCCTCACGTAACCTGTCTCTGTTGTGCTTCACAAAGACTAACTCTTGAGGTCGACGACAAGCTCAAGTCTGAATGCAACGCAGCAAAAGAGAGCGAATTTTCAGAAAGCAAAACCAAGCCGCCACCCAAAGAAATTGGTCAACGCCAATTCCCAGAAAGCACATTTCAGACTCTCGGAAATTATCCAAATATATTAGCCTGGCTAGATTGATGACTCGAGGAGGCCAACAAGAAAAGGCCTTGAAAATCAAACAAAATGCGGAGCGAGAGATGGATGGACATTCACTAGTGCTGGTACTAGATTGTACTTTCTCGGCAAAGACATCCTACTAGAGGACTTTAGAGAAAAGCAAGCTGTTCCGAGAGATGTTGCCTTATCTCCACAGGAAAAAGCTAACCCTGAGAAATAATGAAGGCCGTATCCGTGCGTTATTTCGTCACTACCCAGAGGATTTAAAAACACTCCATGGAGGGGAAAGTTGTCGCATTCATCAAAGCAAGGGATGTTCCTGTGCAATATTTTTCCATGGAGGCGAATATGAAGAGCTGGACTTCAGTCTGCTCCCGTATCCATCGACAGAAGAGGACAAGAAGCGGGTCTCCAAGGTATACCACTATCACAAGACGTTGTTATGTTAATGTGATAACGTTCATTGGATTCGCTGGGGGGTCTGGCTACTTGATTATCGATACCAAACCACTGCACTCGAAGAATTGGGGAAAGACTTCCACTACTGCGCAGGGACGGGACTCAGAGCAATAATTGAGGATAATTCGGAGCCTGTCTGACGAACTAAATATCGAGCAGATAGTCACGTGATTGTTGAATGTTGGAAAATGCGTAGGGAAA
>AYLM01003074.1:0-38739 GCA_001625345.1 Cairneyella variabilis
GTTATAGGTATTATAATGATAGATAAAGTTGTTTATTTATATTTTACGATTATCGTAAGGCTTAAATTTTGGCGTTGTGGCCCGTGCGGCGCGAATTCTGACAACCACTGTTGAGTGCTCATAACAAGCAGTTCACTGTTCCATCTGAAATAGAATTAGATATTACTGCAAGTTGGTTGTCTCTATTGGTGTTCATGATCAAGTTGAAAATTGCAACGTCTTGGACCTTTGAAAGTGTAGGCTCTTTTTGGTGGGTTTGATTGTGCGTAGGCGTACCAATCATCGGAAGAGGCCATCACTGCCACCAACACATGTGAGGCTGCCCCGCTCAGCCTCACTCAAAATCCTCAACCCCCACTGTAAATATTCTTCTTCTTTCTTTGCAATCTTAGACATTTTCTGCCGCGTGAGTCAAATCGAAATGGAAGCTTTTACCGCAGTTGGTCTGGCTGGCACAACCGTCCAATTCGTCCAATTGGGGCAAGACCTGCTCTCTCGCTCGAGACAGCTGTCCCGCTCTGCGCAAGGCTCTCTGCCTGAAGCAATCGACATCGAAATTATCACAAATAACTTGCGCAAGCATATCAACGTACTCAAGGTCCATGCCGCGCTCTCTCAGATTCAAATACGATGAAAGATCCCGCACTTTCGCCTGGAGATGTGCCTACAGGGTGGTGGCGAGATTTACCGGAAGAGAGGTACTGGTTGCGGCTGGCGCAGTGAGATTTCCTTGAGTGATTGTGTGGCGTTTGGGAAGGGTTTGAAGGACGAGGCGGAACCAACGGGGACGAAGGTTGATGTGATGCTCGCGCCGAAGGAGGTACATGCTGCGTGTATTGCGGATACAATGTTTGGGCTTGATCCAGAGGGAGAGAGTAGGAAGGCGATTGAGGCGTGGTTGAAAGCTTGATCGGCTCTGGGACGAAGTGTTCGTGAGAGGAGCCGCATTTACTATTTTCTTGGGATGTGACAGCCCGACCAAGATCAACCACTTCTGAGTGCGCTTCCCGGAGACGGGCTTGGCAACTCGAACATCAGGGACTTTTTTATTTTATTTTATTTTTTTGCCCAATGGGTGCTTTTCGTGAAATAGATTTTGATATTTACAATTACCTCAAAGCTAGGATCTCGATCAGCAAGGCTACAATTCAATACCCAATGAACGATCTTCCGCGTGACCTTTCTCGGAGACACATCCGTCCATGGCATCTAGACTTTGGGTGCAATGACAAGCTTTTATTTCCCGGTATACCCTGAGGATACATCTTCTCATTCGCCCTCGATTCCATTTCCGCTACGGAAGAACGCGTGGATTATCCCCATATGCAAAAAGGCGGTCACCACCTTCTCATTAGTAACGAACCCCAAATGCCCAATTAGGACTTCCAGAAGCTTGATCATGTGATCTTCCTGCTGCATATCGATCTCTCATTGGTGAATCGCGGGAGCGGGAGCTAGATTAGCGAGTGTGAAGGATCAACGGGAAATTAAAACTGCGAACGACGACGACAAATCATCCTCCGTCGACAACTTCTCCCCCTTTTTGTCCAGACTGCGAGGGAAAAAAAAAAAAGTCTCATCTCCGGGGCTCTCGACATTGCACTCCTTAGTGCCGGATTTTGGCACAGAATCTGTTTGACGCCACCAGGTTTATCTTCAAAGACCGTGGGTTAGACATGTGCTCAGGCGCAGGAATACGTCTCCTTCCACTCACAGGGTAGCATTGGTGTCGGGCCGTTATACCCCAGATCAGAGAATCTATAGTTCGACGCAAAGAATCCTTCATTGCAAGATCCCACCGAGATCAAGCTGGTTTCGAGATGACATCGGACGTTTTATGACAAGCATTAGCTCTACCCTAATATCTGACAGTTCGTCGGTATCTGACGAGCTCTAGGGCTCGTTGAAAGCGTCTCAAGTCGACGGGAGTCCGTTCTAGAGACCCATTGGCGGGGAAGAAGGAGGCTCATTTGAGACATCAGATGTCCCAACCACTCACCGTCACGTTCTGCATTCCAACGTTCAATCAACCCCACTCATGGCGAGGCCGAGCACCCGGTCCTTCCCACTTGTTAGACCGGTCCCTGGATATCACAACCATCCCGCCTCATGCATCAAATCGGAAGACTATGCGGCCTCATATCGGCCTCGCTATCACACATTCACTTCCCAAAGCGTGTCATCTGGCGCCCAATCTCTGCTTTGGGAATACACCCATACTCGCAAGTGTGAGATTTTGGGGTCTGCTCCGGGTGTGGCGTAGCCAATGGAATGTTACATCTCCATCCCAATTTCTGATTGCTCGTGCCTAGTGGGGTTCAAAGGGGAAGACTTTTCGGACGCGTTGATATATAACTTCAGCGCCCACGTAAGACAAGATCTTCAACCCCAACGACCACAGCGACGAATCTTGTCACTACACTCTTTTGAATACTTCTGGGATAGCAAGTGCTCACAGGACTGTGTCTTGTATCCTACCACACTCATTTGTTCTTTATTGTTATCACACACTCCTTTCAACAGGCATCATGACCACCCTCGACGACGTCCTCGCTCAGCAGAAACAGAGCAATGTGCTCTACGCACCCGAGATCAATACTTCCACCACAGAAGCACTTTTCAAGGTCGACAGTGTCGCTACCACTGCTTCCACCCTCAGCGTCAATCTCTACAACTCCACCACCTCCAGCACTGTCTACGCCTACATCACCGGCCTCGCCATCAACAACAGCAATGCCCTCTTTCTCCTCCAATCCGACGGCAAGACCGCCTACTACCCCACCAATCCCACCTCGACCGGCACTGCGCTCTCTGCAAACTGTGCCATTCCACTCGGTGCTCCTGGATCCACAACAACTGTTACCATCCCATATATCGCCGGGGGGCGTATCTGGTTCTGTGTCGGCAGCACCCTGACCTTCCTCCTCAACCCCGGCACCAGCGGCGCCGGCCTCGTCGAGCCATCCGTCAGCAACACCTCAGACCCGAACTACCTCCTCTCCTGGGATTTCTGCGAGTTCACATACAACAGTGCGGAACTGTATGCCAATATTACTTACGTTGATTTCGTGTGCTTGCCGATCGCACTCACTTCCACCTCCAATGATGGGACTGTGAACCATGTTGGAGGATTGCCTTCCAATGGACTCGCTACTATTTGCAATAATTTGATAAGTCAGAATGCGACGGATGGCGCAGGCTGGAACCAACTCATCATCACAAACAACGGGTCCAACCTCCGCGCTCTCTCTCCCTCCAACGGAATCGTTTTTAACTCCTCCCTCTTTTCAACCTACTGGGACAGCTATATCTCTTCCGTATGGACGAAATACATATCCACCCCTTTGGTAGTCGACACTCAAGCCTGGGGTACGGTCCAAGGCCTCACGTCCAACGATCGCACGAGTCTCACGTTCACACAAACAACCACCACGAGCGGCACCACTTCCACATCGACAATCGGATCCTTCACCAAACCAGCAGCAGTAGATATCTTTGGTGCATCGTCCGGCGCATTCGCTGCACAAGCTACGAATACTGCCATGTTACTCAACATAGGCGCAAGGCTTGATGCTGCTTTCAACCGCAGCACATTACTCATTGATGCAGATCAACCAGATGATGAAGTTGTATCCACTTACTATACGAATAGCGTGACTAATCACTATGCGAGGATTGTACACGCAGCAAACGTCGATGGACGCGGATACTGTTTCCCATACGATGATGTGACGCCAGATGGGGGCGTGGATCAGAGTGGGTTTGTGAGTGATGGGAGTCCGGCGAGTTTTTTGGTGACGGTGGGAGGAGGAAATGCCTACGCCAAGAAAGACCAAGTAAGAAGACGGATTGCGATGGAGCGGAGGACCGGACAGATTGTGGGAAGGAAAATGCTAGGGAGAAGGGGGTTAGATGAGTATTGGGCTGCGGAAGGGGATGAGAAGAAGCCGTGGGTTAAGGTTGTAGATGGGGAGAAAGAGAAAGTGGATGAGAAAGGCTGGGAAAGTGATTTGGAGAAGGGAGTTGATGCGAAGTCGAAGAATGAGTATCAGCTTTCACCACCAGTAAAGAGATACAGACTCCCAGCTGCTGTGGAGCGATTCGTGGAGCCATATGTTGAGGTAAGGATTTCTTCTATTCGAGTACGTTTGTAGTTTTCTGACTGACAATGTATTAGAAACTCTACTCATCACCATTCTTCACCAATCAGCTGCTCCCTCTCTTCAACATTCTATGCCAACTCATTGCCTCGCTGGCCAGTTTGTCAATCAGGACGATTGTCTCGAGAGTCTTCATTGTGGCATTCTTCCTTGTCTTCTATTTCCTCGGTCTCTTGCCTCTTGGCTCTGAGGGAGAGACGCAAAGAAGGATACTGGAAACCTCTGTCGGGGTTGTGAGCGGGAACGGTACTGCCTTGCTGCGGAGCCTGTAATGGTCAAATGAGAGGATGGGTGGAAATTTGGTGCTTGTATATTATGTTATCTGCTTCTGTGTATATATTGTCCTGTAGAGTATGTATAATATCACTCAGAATTTGATCAACATGATCCGTCGTGATCTATTGAATTATTCTACATTGGAACGTTTGAGAAGCGAAAGAATAGCTGATCATCACCCGCTAATCCTAATATAAAGAAAATCCGTTCCTATTTAGAGAGGTGAGTAGAGCTGTTTTATAGACAGCTTTAAGTGAGATAAGGTAAGTAAGGATAAGTTAAAAGGCAAGAGTAATAGTAGAAAAAAAAGTATCAAAGGCAATTTATTTTAGCTCCTTAGTTATAAATACTACTAGTTAAATTGGAAAAAGCTAGTTAAGAATTCCTTTAGAGCTAATTCTAGGTTTTATTTATAGAGGTGATAGTCCTCATAGAATCCGTCGCCCTTTAAGTAAGCTGTGTTACAATTGCAATTATAATGCAGAAGTCCAGAAAACGAAGCTATCGAGACTCGGAATATAGAGTATTAGAAACTCAAAATCAACAGTGAGTATTCGTATCTCCCTTCAAAACCTCTCATCCCAGCTCGGAGCCTGAATCGTAAAGCTTTCGCATCGATCTATACAAATAAGCGCTAGACCTCATCTATGCAATATGATTTAGCCTCATTGTACAGTACCTTACAGACATTCCCTATCTTTGAGCAATCTTGAATCACCTGTAGCGAATTGCAAGATAGGGGCCTCCATAAAGAGGAAGCTGGCTACATGGGCGTCTTACTGGAGGGAGGGGCAGTAAACCCGCATTTCACCAGCAGCAGCTATCCGAATCAACTTATTGCGCTATGTGCCAACGTGATATTGATATACAGATACTGATCAAGGTTTCCGTCACTAAGAAGCAACGTCCCCTAGAAGTGCCCGTGGGCATATGAACTCGTTCCCAAAAAGGCTTGTCAAAGACAGCACGAAGGTGCTGCTAGATGCATTTTTACGTTTGCTCGGGTTGAGAGATATTTTCGTCCAGAAATAATCATATCCAAAGCTGGGATGTAGAGAGTCTGCGCAACGAGAGAGTTCCATTGGATGTTGACGCAGCACACAATCTAGAAACACACTTCTATTGCCTGAAGAAAACCCTACTAGAGGATGAGAAATATCGCTAATTCGGTGAACTGTGTTCTGAGACTGGATTCTAAGTTCAAATTTCTATCATAACCTCCTGAAATTCCGCAGTTTTTGGCATTGGAGTCGGGTATTTCGAGACACAGAGTACGTATCATTCTGTTCATTTGGACAACCGCGAACACTCGAGAATTGATGGCTAGGTAACTTAATCCGGTCATATAATTTCACAGTAGTTAATTTATCCCGTCTGTCGACTTAATGATCCCAAAGCCATGAGCTTACTAAACCTTGCGTACTAGAGCTGGGGGAAGTCCTGAGGGCCACCAATACCGCTTGTCTCAGGCTCTCAATACTTTTAACTCCCTCACGTCAAATCCGAGCATCCCAAGCTAAGACTGCTGGAGTCATACTCGCATCCCAGCCATTTCCTCCACGACTTCAACTTCCCGAACAGATCTCTTTTCCTCGTTTTCGAGGCTCTCTCCGACAGATTTGTCATTTGTGCTTTTCCCAGCCGTCAAATGGCCTCGGCTCAACTGTATATCCACGTGGTCCGTCATCAGATGATGCACATCCAGGCTGAAAGCAGCGCAGATTGTCCCGAGTACACCAAATGCGATGGTCACGAGGTAGACCACGCGAAATGATTTCGCAAATACCTCCTTCACATTATATATTGTATCCTCCAAGAGCTGAGGTGACAAAGCCTGCAACGCCGGCGACGATGCTGGTCCCTGCGTAAGAGCTCCTACAATATCTTGAACGTCACTGGGTGACACTCCAGCTTTCAGAAGTGGCTGGACAACTAATGGACCGATGTTTGTGGAAACCTGATTGCTCAAAATAGTGCTGTAGATCGCGACAGCAATGGAGCCACCAAGAGCACGTAGCGCTGACATGAGGGAGGTGGCAACCCCGAGATACTCATGTTTCACTCCTAGTTGGAGCATCGTCATCGCGCCAATAACAGAGCTTGCGGCTAAGAAACCTAAAGTGCTGACAAGAGCTGTTGAAGCAACGTTGCTAGTTGGAGCTGTAACAGCACGAGCAGTATTAACGTCTAAGTCATCGCAGAGGAAAAGGGAACAATGGCACTTACTTACGATCGCCTGACAGCCCGAGACGACGGTAATGGCGAAAATAAACGTTGTCAAGACCAAGCGTGTCCTTTTGATTTTGGTGAATAAGGCAGATCCCAAAAGGGAAAAGGCTGAAGTATAACCGTTCGCGCCTGAGTACAAGCCGATCCGGATGGGGTTTGTTGTATATAAACGACCTATTTGCTGAGGCCATAGCACAGAAGTGGAATAGATAACCATGCCGACCAAAGTGACTGCGCCTGTGACAACAGTAACTCCTCGAACGTTTTGGACAACTTCCTTGGGAATCATGGCATGCTTAAGATTCGCTTTTGCTTCCCAGAAGCCACACGCGACGATCAAAATAACGCCCAAAAGTAAGGGCACGAGGGTTGTAGCCGATTTCCTGGGAGATTTCAGCTATGCATGTCTAATTTGCGAGGAGAAAATTTAGAAAATCATACCAAGGAGCTGTCACACCACCAAAGGAAATTCCCAGGAGAAACAGGACTATGCCGCTGATGCCGAGTACTCCTCCAACGTAATCTAGTTCCTTTAACTGGTCGATTCTTGTTTTGCCTTCGACTTTGATGTATTGATTGATGGGCCGGTAAAAGGTGAAAGTCATTGCGATCGAGAAGGCCTGTATGCCGAAAGCGAGCCAAAACACGTTTCGCCACGAAGAAGTTTCTACGAAGGCGTTCGCTGAGTCGAGTAAAGGCATGAGCATTTTATCGAAAGAGTTCGGATCGAAAAGCGACAAGACTTACCTAATAAGGGGGAAAACATGGCTGGAAACGCCATCAAGGTCGAGAGAAACCCAATGGAGTAGGCGCGTGTCTTTCTCGGCACAATCTCTGCGATCGCGGCCCATGAGAGTTGGTGACAAGCAATGGCTATGCCAATGAAGACGCTCCCAGCGATGAAGGTGTTAACGTGTTGTGCAGTTACAATAATCACAAGTCCAATAACAGCGAAAAAGCTGCCTGACAAGAGGAACCATCGACGTCCAAAGATATCGCTCAGCCGGCCGACAAATGGCGATAGTGCAGCCGAGACAACTGTTTGCGTATTTACCATCCATGCATATTGCTTCGAGGGACCTGTGATTTCAGATTTTGTTAGCTCCCTGGCGATCGCATCTGAGCATTCATCAGAGAGGATGAAAGACTCACCGATGTCATTATTAATGGGTAAAAGGATCGCTGAAGTTGCAAAAAGAGCAATAATATCACTTATATAGCTCAAGGCGAACGACTGGCCTAGCGTTAGCTGGAGCTTTTCGTCCTCACTACTCCGGCTGAGGCATGATAAAAGCATACTATGACTGCTAGAAGCTTAACCAACGTAAAAGTATCTTCCGGCTGGTCTTCGTTAGATTCAGCTGAGTAGTCAGCCTGGGGCTGTGGATTTGAACCCGAGACAGGAGCAGCGGTGACATCAGGCTTCTTGAAGTCGTCAGGAAACAAATCTAGCGACCGTGTATTGGAAGAATCGTCATTTGGGGCGGTAACGCTCTGGTCGAGAGACATTTTAGCTTTCATCAACACCAGAGTAACAAGAGGTAAAGGTTTGAAGTAATCAGACGGGTTATACGGATGGTGATGCGGAGAAAATCATGGAAGATTATGGGAGAAGAAAGAGGGAAATGTGCCTCAATAGGTTCTGTGTAGGATAATAAATAGGATGGTGGCCAGTCTCAGTCGGATCGTCGATATTTTCACGCTAGGGCAAATGTAGAATGGTTATTTTGATTTTCTCCTCTTCTCTCATCCCTTACTGGCCAACCCCAGATTATACACAAAATCCTAAGATCTAGCCTTCCCGCACCCGCCCACGTCCCCCAAGCTAGCCTAGTTCGGTGGTCTTGCGAATGTTGTGGCTGATCGTCGATATACGATTGCTGTGTCTGATCGTTTATGTACGATTGTGGCGTCCGAAAGTATGATTATTGTATCTTAACGGGTGCTGGCTTCGACTCGTAATTCGGAACAATGGCTTCATGCTTGCGTTAGCAAGTGAGGGGTTGATATGTCAAAGCCGAAGCGACCCGTCCATAGTGTTGGGGGAAGATTGTAACGAATTATAGTAGGAAATGCAAATGTAGCAAACTACGGAGGACAGGGCCATAAGTCTTGACAGTGGTCTGTGCACGAGGCCTGTAGGCCACTGAAAGCAAGCAGACTGACGGGCTAGGAAAGCCCTGAAGGTCGCAAAAATTTGCAACTTAGAAGCCTGGAAGCCCTGTAACCTCGTTACTGTGCCCATGTAAACGACTGACAAGACTTATGGCCGCGTCCTCCATAGCTATAAAGCTATTAAATCATGTTGCATATGTCGAGAATATCACTACACGCCTTTCTGCGTATAGCTAAACATTTCTTCGACTTTATTGAATTTTATTTTTCTATCGACAATATACAAGGTATGTTCATATAAACCATATCCCCTTTTAGCAAAGCCTGAAGGAGCCTAAACCGGGTCTCACTATCTAGTCCTTGCCTGTAGCATGCACATGATTACTCACGATTGATATCTGTCTTAACATTAGCCTGCAGCTATCATCGGACTGGAATTGAAACAAACTGAATGTGAATGGACTTTGGCTGCGTAAAGTTCTTCAGGACAGCCATGCCGTTCTCTTGCCCGATGCCGCTGCCTAAAGGACAGAAGAGATCAGTCAGCAATCTTTTATATCTGGTCTTCTTGACAGGGAAGACCTACTCTTCCAGCCCCCATAAGGCACTTGCTGGTCAACGATCAAAGCACAGTTTACACCCACGGAGCCTGATTCGATCTTTGACGAAACACGAATGGCTCGATCGAGATTCTCAGTCCATATATAAGCTCCAAGGCCGTACTCAGTATCGTTGGCCTTCTTAATCACCTCCTCTTCAGTCGAAAAGGTATCGACACACACTACTGGACCGAATATCTCATGGGTGACTATCTCGGCCCCGTCGATCGGTTGATAGAAGATTGTAGGTTTGATGTAGCATCCTTTATCGCCATGACGAGATCCACCGGTGATAAGCTCTGCCTCGTTGCGTCCCTTTTCGAGGAATTTAAGCACGGTCTCGAACTGTCGATGGTGGAAGATCGGACTGGACATGGTCGAACTACTAAAAGGGTCCTGGCCAAGCGTTGTTCCGTAGTTTTCAAAGCTTGTTTTCAGTCGCGAGACAAATTCATCTGCAATACTTTCGTGGACATAGATCCTTGAACCCAAGATACAGGCCTGTCCATTTAACATAAGGCCGGACATAGTCACCCCTTGGATGGTCTTGTCCAGGTTGCAGTCCTCAAAAACCAAAACAGGAGACTTCCCTCCTAGTTCGAGCGTCACCCGCTTCAAATTAGACTTCGCTGCAGCAACTTGAACCAGTCTTCCGACTGCGTTGCTGCCAGTGAAACTGACCTTTCGGATGCGCATATGACAGGACAGTGCTTCCCCAGCATCGGCCTTGCCGGTTATCACATTCAAGACTCCAGGAGGTATACCTGCCTCGATGGCGATTTTACCCAGCATCAAGGTAGTAAGAGGATTCATCTCGCTCGCTTTGGTAATTAAAACATTCCCGGATGCCAGAGCAGGCGCAGCTTTCATGGCAAAACCTGGCATGGGAGCGTTGAAGGCGTTGATTCCAGCACAGACACCGAGGGGCTCATATCGCACCAACTACTCCCATATTGCTTGTTAGTAAAGTCAGATCTATCATCAAGCGCAGAACGCACAAATAACCCACCTTTAAAGTTCCCTGGGCATCCGTAGGAACACATTCACCACTGAACTTGTCAGTAAATCCGGCGTAGTCTGTTCATGGCATCAGTATCAGTAGATCAGATTAGAAAAAGATTTTAGGCCAACTGACAGCGAAACATCTCAGCACAAGTCATGGCTTCAGCCACCACAAACAGTTTTGGCTTTCCAGTTAGGGTTGATTCTACTTGTGCGAGCTTGTCGCTCTGCTCCTCGACCAAATCTGCGAATCGCATCATCACTTCCCTTTTGCGGGCCTGTGCGAGAGGGTGGTTAGGAAATGATTCTCCGCTTCAAGCCTCTGCTCACAGGAAGTGTGTCCCTCCACTTTGGAAAGGCCCTTTCGGCAGATTGCACAGCGAGTTCGACATCTTCGGGGTTTGCTGACTGTAGAACTAGACAAAGCCTTGGGTTTAGTATACTCTCTGGTTCGTTCAAGCAAGTGAACCAACCTGAAGTGATAACGGAGTCATTCCAAGCAGAGCGAAGAGTCAGTCTTTCCTTTCCTTTACTGTCCACGTACTCGCCATGAATGAAAGGTTGAGTAGGTATCGACATTCTGCGTGCTGGAACGATAGTGTAATGAATTTTCAGAAGCTTCCGCGATCGGCGTACATACATACTCGTAACAGGAATCACTTCTTGAGGACTGGCCAGCCTTATAAATCTGGCGTTTTCGCTGTGCACTGTAAAATTCTCGGTCGGAGCTATTCGGTCAGAGTTTGGCCGAGCTAAAAGCAGTTGCCGCCTCCCTGAGCTTCATCTCGTATTTTGCGGTCGGACAGTACGACTGCCACCTAACCTCCCATGCTCTTAGGATTTCATGTACGATTACGACTGTTGAAAGCCTAGTGGGCTGGGTCGTATAGTTCAGAGTCCCTACTAGCTTTCTTTTCCACCCAGTCAGTCAGATCAGACCGAAGTCGGAAGAAACGAGCATGAATTTTGTATCCAATATGCTTTAAATCAGGTTGGTGCTGCTGTTGGCATCGGCTTCAATCCCACGAGTCTGTGCAAGAGATCCTACCCCCGAGTACAGTTTTATTCTTTTACAATCCTTATTATCATGACTGTTAAAGATAAAGTCTTTGCAGTTACAGGTGGCGCCTCGGGCATGGGCCTGGCGACCGTTCAGTTGCTCGCCAGTCGAGGGGCTCGGGCTGTCTGCATCGGTGATTATAATGACAGCAACTTTGAGAAGTTGAAGCAAGAGCTCGCACGCATCAATCAGTCCACCAGGATTGTCACTACCAAGCTCAACGTGTCAGTCTCCTCCGAGGTCGCAGCTTGGATTTCTGGCATCGTGAAGGAGCATGGAGCCCTGGACGGTGTCTTAAACGCTGCCGGCGTGGGACAGAGCCTGAATACGTCTGGTACTCTCGCTATTCTGTCAGAGACCGAGGAGAGCTGGAAGCGAACAATGGGCGTGAACATTGACGGCATTTATTACTGTTGTCGGGAGGAGGTTCGTGCCATGTTGCAGCTTCCTCGAGCTCCAAGGAGCATCGTCAATATCGCCAGCATGGCCCCTGCATTACATAAAGGCATGATGTACGCATACGGAGTTTCAAAGGCCGGTGTAATGTACTTCACCGAGAACCTGTCGGTAGAGCTAAGGGCGCATGACATCCGGGTCAACGATCTGATGCCGGGTAAGCATAGTTTTTGTTGCACAAAAGGACATATTTGAATAGAAAATGAAGCAGGGATACTAATTCATATGTACAGGACCTGTAGACACGCCAATGCTCAACGTATTCGTGCCAACAGAACTCAGGGAGCAGGCTATCGAGGGGCAAGGTTTGACACTCGTCAAGCCATCTGAGGTGGCGGCAACCGTTGTTTGGCTTTTGAGCGAGGACTCCCCGAACGTTTCGGGAGCACATATAACTGTTGGGCCGGGAATGCCATGAGCAGTCGTACAATAGTATTCCTAGCAGCTGGGTCAATCAGTGAGTCCCTGGGAGATAATTTGGGCAAACGAACAGTGAGATATTCTAGATTAGCTCCTCGCGTCAACCAAAAAAATATACATTGCAGCTGCAGTCAACCTTTTCCACATAATACATGCCATTGTTATAAATGCTTCCATAATAGAAAAGGATCTCAGCGGATACTGTCGGGAGGAGAAAGATTGCTGATCTCGACGTTACTAATAGCAGCAATGAGGCTGTTCATCGAAGGAAATTTTTTTGAATATTTTGATATATTGGCTATAGTGTACTGTACAACAGGCTAGAAGAAGTCACGAACTTGAGTCTAGATATCTCCACCCCTAGCGTGACATGCACCTTCTATTCCATTCGGCCAAAACACAAAAAGCATTTCATGCTTACGATGGAGTGAAAAAATTTTGACGAGAGATTTTGTCTCACGCTGGAGATAACTTAAGTTCGCTAGGTCATTATGACATAGTTCAGCTCAAACAGGATATTTATAAACCGACAACTATCCTCCAAATCCAGGTACTAGGATACATCAAATTCTCCTTCATGTAAAGCACTCTCTCAGATGCTCAGGAATAAGATGCCTTCTATCTTTAATCTCGACCATGGCATTTGCCAGCGGAACTCTATCAGGGCCGTGCCACACCCCTTTAGCAGCTGCTTGCAACCCTCCCGGAAGGTTTGCTCTGAACTCGTATCTCATCAACATGACAGCCATGAGGGTTTTAATTTCGTTTGCCGCAAAGAACCTACCTGGACATGCGTGGACCCCGTGACCGAAGTGAAGGTTATTGTCGGCCGTCATCACAAATTGATATTGATTTTGTTTTCCGGGCTCCTGACGTTTTTTGTACATCCGATAAGGATCAAACTTCTCTGGATCATCGAACACCTCAGGATCTGCTTGCCGCATGAGGGAATTAACGAAGATTAGCATGCCCTTGGGAATAATGGTCCCATCAGACATCTTCCAGTCCTGTGTAATCTTCCTACCCATCCTCGCTAAAGATCGATTATTAACCAACAGAATCTTTAGACACGATGGGAAAGCCTAACTCACTGGCATTAAGACCTGATGTATACCTTGCCCCTTCGGTGATCAAACTGTCAAGTTTGACAAGGTAAGTCAATGTCTGCTTGCTCCAGCCATTGTTTTCCACGAACACCCTTTCAATCTCCTCTCGGAGGTCGTTATGGATATCAGGCACCAAAGCAAGGAGAAGAAAGGTGTCGAGAAAGGTAAATGCACTCGTATGGATGGCGGCAATGCTCAAATTCAACATTCGCAGAACAAGAATATCCGGTTGCCTATCTTCCGGAGCGGTAACATCGAGGACCCATTGCATTGCATCGTCGGGTTTCTTCTTTTTCCACTCATCGAGACGTCCTTCGCGACTATACCGTTCTTCATCGGCCAGGCGCTGCTTGATGGTGGGGCCTAGGAGCTTCCGCCCAAGAGCTTGCTCTTCGCGAATGCCTGTCTTCCACCAAATGAGGAGCGCTTTCATAAAATCGGGGTAGTGGCGGACCATGTTTGCACCACCAAATATAGTGACCGTATTTTTGATGGAAAGGTCCAAGAACTCAGGGTTGCGAGCGAGATCGATGCCAAATAGTAATCGGTTCGCTGTGCGCGTGACAGTATAGAAAGATAATGGACCAAGTTCGTAGGGTGTCCAATCTTGTAGCTTTATCAGAAATGGCTCTCATGCGAGGAAGGAAAAAAAAAACAAGATTTACCTTTTGTATTTGGCAAGGCTGTATCCAAGCTCAGTTTTGCTTCCTCTACGATGTCCGGAAGCCGAGGCCCCAAGCTCTGCGTTAGGGGTTTGCGAACTGGCTCAAACATATGGTACTGGTTGGCGGCTACAGCTGGATGGGCAGTCCACTTGAGTTGCAAAGCCTTCAATGAAAGTCAGGAAGAATTTTTTTTTTAAGGTTCGATTTCGTTTTACTCACATCCACATTTGCCAGTACATTGTTGACATGGGTCTCGGGAGCTCGGCGGATCTCCTCGAGGAATTTCGACGAGACCATAACCACTTTCCCAGTAGGTGTGTTGACCATAAAGTTTCGACCATGTTTGGAATACCTGTTGTAGCCAATTTCCATGAGACGAAGATAGTCATTCATATACATAGCGACATCATCCATAACACCCAGACGTCCAGGCCTGCTCGAGACTTTCAGCGTCTCGACATTGGCTTCTCGTTGCCGGGAAATGAACAACCACCAGGTAATAAGTGCCAAAAGTGCCACGACAGCAAAGCTCCATTGTACTGCTGTGTTAGGCAAAGAGTTCAGGAGAGCTGAGAGGGCCATCTCATAGATGAAGCTGCGTTGAGATCTTGGAGGACTGGCACAACAAGTCGAGGATTAAAAAAAAATATCAATGAAGACTTGTCGGTTACTGAAGGCATGAGGCCTTTGAAATGTGGGGATTTGAAAGATACCTACCATGGCTAAAGCCAGAATATTTGAAGTGGATTCTCACTACACGAGCACAATATCTAGGGTCGTTAATCACCAACGCCCGCCCCATGGATACACTTTGAAGTATGCATCGTGCGCCAACGATGTAGCTACATAGATGAATTATTACAGAGGAATGTAAAATCGTGATCTACGGGATTCCTGCCTGAAGATTAAGAGGCAATCCGAACTAACATTCCCTAAATATTCTCTTCGATATTAAGCCGACTGTCGGTAGCAGGTGAGAGAAACGGACTGCTACTCAAAGCCGGCCAAGAATAGTCCCACATCTAGTCTCTCCAGAACTGGAAAGCCCTCGAACATGCAGTGTGTAAGACCTGGGAAGTGAAGTCGCACCAGCTCCTGCCGAAGTTAGTAGATGTTGGCCTACCTGAAAGAGCCTTCGTATTGGTTGGTTACTGCATGTCGGAATTCCTGGGGTATGGCCCAATGCTCATGCCCCTTGACATAAGCGAGAGCTCATTTGACTGCACGGTGTCGTACTGTACGACGTCGTAGTGTACGACGGTGGTCACTTGCAGTACCGAATTTTCTCCGCAGCCTATCAGCCCAAGTTTCGACTGCACCATTAATTGATACGCTATGCGAAGGCCGCGGTCAGAATTCTGGAAACTACAGGGCTTGAGGCACTGTACACTCGCTCAAAGGCCCGTAAGCGCCCTAGAGGAATGGCTCTAGACGCTGAAGGCCTTATATCTAACACCCCATCAGAAAATAACGTCGATAATTTCAGCGTGCTAATAAAATTCTAAAGAGGGCAAATTATATTCTAAGGCTGGTAAGCTGTAACAATTAAGTTTGAAAGAAATATATTTTGTAGTTATTTCATTATTGCGCTTTTAGAGCTCCAGAATCTTCCTTCAGGGCTCTTTAGCGCTTGAGGCCTGTAGTTTCTGGACTTCTGACCGCGTATGATAATCTTGATTAACTTTGCAATTCCACATGGCGCGGCAGCTGTCATATAATCAATAGGATCTACACTGTGATCAAACAATTTTCTCGCAACAGCTACTGGAAGAATTAACAGCTGGGAGTCTCAATTTTTGCCGCTCTATAACAGCGCCGCCTACTTGTACTCAAGCCTCGATCGAAGCACTCCGCCACGCCAGCCGAGCCTCCCAAGCCTTGGTGTACCTTGAATCGACCCATGTCGGCCAACTCTTCCTCAACATGGAAAGGAGTCTGCGGGCATCGTCATCAGACGAACATGGTTAACACTATCCAATGGATCGACACACTGCGCAAGCTCGGGATATTGTTGGCAAAACTGGGATGCGATACGATAATTTTTCAAGTCGAAGATGATTTCCTCGAACCTAGGGTCAATCTCCAGTTCAGACATATCTGCCTTCAGCTTGATAGTCGGCCCGTCGTAGCTTTTTCCGCACTCGCTGAGTTCAAAATTCTGGGCAATGTGGACGGAGAGGGATACCAGGTTATACTGCTGCCACGTCTGTGCTAATGCCGCTCTGAGGCCGGGCCTTATGAGGTCAGCGTAATGTGCTTTTTTGAAAGTAGTATTTTCTCACCAAGGTATAAAATCGATGCATCCTGGATGGTCATTAAGAAGTTGTGATTCTGTCGGCCACAACCATGGTGGAGACCTTTTCAGATTCTCTTCTGTGGGAAAAGTCATGAACTAATGACACGACAAAAATCAGCCTTCGTCGTTGCAGTAATTGCTGGGGAGATACGTACAGTGAGATAAGTATAGAAGGCCCAAAAATGTATCACGAATCCTAGCTGCGACTTGTAGTAAACTCGATAGTTCTCCATAAGTATGTAGGCGAAGAACGCGATGCAGCGGCGCTGCTGCATGGTGGTTTTCACAGGTGGCAAAGCCATCTGCAAGGTGATATCGGACTCTGGAAGCTGCAAGTTTTCGCCAGATATAATACTCTGTAGGAGGTGCTCGTAGAAATGAGGGGATGCAACCTGCTCCAATGTCTTCTCTGCATGAGGCTCAGTTGAAGGATCTCGGAAACAAATCTTTCGAAATAGGATATCACTTACCCACTGTGAGGGAACATGGGGGTTTATCAAGCTCGAAATGAGGTATCAAAAACCCAAAGCTCAGTCCCTGAAGGCTGGAAAGCTTCCAAGCCATAATGGATTCCAAGAGGTCGTTGACGAAGACTTCAGTCATTCCAGTTGAACGGTGTCTCATGAGCGAAGCAATTTGAAATATGATGGAAGGCTGCAAGGTCATTTGTGGGCGAGCCAGTCTTGCTTGTTCCTTGCCCATGGTTTCGACCCTTTCCAGAGTATCAGGAGTAGCAGGATGAGGCTTCGACAGACTGCCCATCTTTACACGCTGGGGCGACATGGGAGCCTGAGCAAGTTCGGAGTTGTATTTCCTTTCTTCGCTGGTCTCGAGGCATTCCTTGCTCAACAAGACAATGCCTTCGACCTTCGTTTGGTAGTGGTGCAGAATCTCCTCAAGCCTGGCGTTTTGTTGAATGAGCCGGTAGAGAAGAGTGCTTTTTTCATTTTGGAGAACGGCTTGCCACCTTTCCTGCAAATCGCTGAGCGCACGCTTCGATTGTTGAGTGCGCCTTCCCTGGTTCGTCCTGGCAGTGAGCCTGCTCTTACTGACTCCATTTTGGGAGTCATTTTGCACCGACGTTAGCGTGTTCATATTCAACGGACAGATGCATCCAGCACGAAGGAAGTGTTGCTGGGAATGCGAGGCATAAGATGCGATTTCCGGGCGAGGGAGAGTGCCGGTGCCGGTGCAGGTGCAGGTGCAGGTGCAGGTGGGGTAATTGTGAGAATGAAAACACGCAGGAAGTCAATGCGTAGGTGTAGGTACGGGGTGGAAAACAAAAGGAGAAGAAAACACTAAGTATGGTCCCTTCCCCCGAGCCCGTGGCGATGGGACTGAGGAGGGAGACATTGGATGCGAGGTCTTACGCGGGATTTACCCAATGCGTCAGGACTAGGATCTTTGAACTCCGGGCTTACTACTGTATCGAAGCTTTAACTTTTCGTATGCATGCGGGGGAGGCGGGGCGTCCTTCCTTCGAGGGCTCGCCTGCGCCATATCGCAACTGATTTGCTATAGGCAAAATCTTACCCCGTGTGGCGTAAGGAATACCTACCTATAGGTTAGCAAGCGGCGCGGGGTAGCCTGTGATAGAGGTACTGATACCTACCTGACTCGCCATTTTCCCCGCAGATCCTGTAACAATCCGCGTTGCTCCGGACTGCCAGTTACGCTTCTTCTCCAGTTCTTCTCCTGCTTCAACTACACTCGCCTCGTCGTTTCTTGGGTTCAATGCCCTGCTCGCCCTCTCCGGTCAGAGGTGATTTCATAACATTGGATATCTCGAAAGGCGCCCCGCTCCATAAAGGGGAATACCAGTGTGGAACGGTTGCGGTTACGCTCTCGAGAATATGTCTGGCTCGGATTGGAAAGACAGATTCAGCCAGAAGCAACTGGAAAAGAAGAGGCTGAATGATAAGATCAGTCAACGGCGAACACGCCAGCAATTACGACGGGCGACGGCGGAATTGGAACATCGACTACAACTCCTCCTTGACGGCGACAGAGCCACCCTAATAAATCGACTTCTCCCGGAAAATGCAGACCTCCGTGCAAAAGTATCACGATATCGGTCCAAGCTGCAGAACATTTTGATGACCGGTAAGGAGTGCTTGCAGGTCGATGAATCGGCATGGGCCGACTTTGACATCTCGTTCCCTGGTGAATCTACCCGGAGCGGTTCAGACGAAAACCCACTCCAATGGTGCCCGACGATGGGAACTCCAGGAGGTGAAGGTACCCTTCCGCGCCAGTTGGCACAAAGGGAAGTTCTGCGCTTTTTTCTAGCACCTGAAACGTCTCTGTTTGGCGAGCTTGCCAAGTTGATGGATCGTCAACCTTCACCTACCAGGAATGTGGCAACGAATGAACTGCTTGAGTCAATTATGATGTGGAAGGCCAGCCTTGACTCCTTCAACCATGGATTTATGATACTCCTCCGACAATTTTCCATCGATCAAGAACCATTTAACCTAGCTCCCGGTTTGTTGGGCCCAGCCAGCAATATGTCATGCCCATGCTAATCTGGCTTTTCAGAGAAAGTGCAGCAGCAGGCACGGTCCAAACACCTGTTTCAAGACATTTTGGAACACTTAATCTATGGAGAGGAAACTTTACCCCGAGATCTTACACCATCCGATATGATATCTGAAGAACAGCTTCCGGAGACACACCTCCAACGACGAGCGATCGCTTACTGTGCATATAAGACCACTAGTCCTTTCAGAAAATGCTTCAAATCGGCCTCAGGCTATATCGCCATGTTTTGGGCTCAGTACAAGTATTTTACGGTATGTCATACTCGCGCTATAATTTTGCATCGCGGATTCTAATGTTCAAAGTTCATTGTATTCCCAACCGCGGAAAATTTTCGCAGATGCCCAACTTGGCGGCGACCCATCTCTGATCAATTTTGGTATAATCACCCTACCGTCATCGATTTTGTCGCATGGTAAGCAACCCGACGTCCTCAGGAAATCCGAAGAATAATACTAATTTTATCCATTGATAGGCCTAAAGTCCGCGAGAAACTTATTCGAAATTGGGAACACTACGAACTCCAGGAAGTGCTTTTCAGTCTTGTTCGGAGTCTCACTATGCGGCATGTTGAAAAGGATGCTGTACTCCTCATCAAGCTTCAACCAGGCATTTCTGATATCTGCTTGGATGAGTCATTTGAACGGGCCATACACGACATTCGGAGCTTCACGGCAAGCTCTCCATTTACCGAATGTTTTCCTGACTTGGCAGAGGCAACTCAAGCGGAGCCAGAATTATATCCAAGTCTGTCTGAGCACCCCCAGAAACAAGCCCCTCTGGACAACGATTCCGACGACAATTCGATGGCTAATGGCCACAGAGAAAATTCGACAGAATCTACTCAACTAGTCCATGTATCGTCTGAGCCGCTAAATTCCGAATGTCCTTGGACCACCGTTGAAGGGCCAATGAATTCGTGTGTGAGTTTTGCGGAGAACTGTTTGCAGCAAGATATCTCTTTCGCTCAGAAGAATCACTGTGTTGGAGATCTTCCTTTCAGTTATTTGTCGAATCAAATAGACGATTTTACACCTGCGTCAAGAATTCCGAATTACCACCTAGACCCTTTCAATTTTGATTTCACGATGGCACAGCCTCTAAAGACTACGTCCTTCGAGGTGGTTGAGGGCTTCGAAGGCTATGAAGATGATGGTAACCTGCCTCTCTGGTTCATGGCCTGCGACGAGAACTTTACGCCCACATTCTAAATTTCAGAAATCAGAAGTCAGATATCGAATGTATTCGATCAGTACTGTAAGGTACCAAGGTAAGACACAAATTTTTATATTTGGGGACAGTAGACGGAGAATTTTACAAACATTCAAAATCGGAAATAGATCAACTAATGCAGAGTTTCCTGAGCAGCATATCTATCGTGATATTACGGCACACTTTTTTATAGTATTAGAAACTACCATTACACGATCTGAGGGCTACTGAGGAATTATTGTGCTGGCTTGCTACTTTGTGCTGAGGATATCCAGGGATTTTTTAATGAAGAACGGAATTTAGCTTCACTTAATCCAATCTACCAATATAGTTCGATTCACGCTCTTATTCGATTTGGGTATGAAGTAGAAGGTTGCTGGTCCAGTATTTCCGTTGAAATAGCTCTCTGAGTTACTGCATCATCGATACATACATTCAAGGAGTTGTTACTGCTGACCTAAATGCCATCGAAATTTTGTTGGTGATAAGATTACGTCTAGAAGTACTAACGCAGGTACCGATCTATCTCAATACAAATAAAGTAATCTTACCTTTACCTATCAGAATAGCTAACTCGACGGTGAATCTTCCGAGCTGCGAGCACGATCTCGTCGACATCAGGGGTAAGAAGAGGGCTATTATTGGTTCCACTGGCACTTTTATCCTGTTGTTCGACTAGTGCAGACTTTATGTATATAGGCTACCTATCGTAATATCGAATACGGAGGACGTGGTCAAAAGTCCCGGGATTATAGGCTTGTGCGCTAAAAATACCCTGTAGAGTATAACGGCGATACGCTATGACAACCTGAAAATTCCTGAAGCGCCCCGTAACTACAGGCCAGCAGGGTCTCGGTTTAGAGGGCCCTGAAGCCACGGTGGAGGAGCCTTGTAATTATAGGCTCTGCACGCTAAATTACAGTCCTTTGGTGGCCTGTTTGGCGACTATAGGGGCAAATCCTAGTGCAAACTACAGCGTACAAGCCTATAAATAATTCACAGGGCACTCACAGCGCATAGCCCTGTAATCCGGGGACTTTTGACCGCGTTCTCCGTTCTGAAAAGGTGCCCAGGATCTAATGTGTACCGCGAAGAATGGTCTGGTGGCTTGAGACTCGGATTTCGTAATGAATGCCTATATTGCGACAAGGCTCGATTCTACTAGTAATACGCCAATTAAACGAATCGATACTATCGATACTCGTAGCAGAACCGCGAGGAATCGATTCTTATCGATACCAGAATCGATTCCGCGTATCTTCTCTATACCGACTATTACATCCGATATTAGCCATTCTTTTCCCGAATTTCAGAAGGGCCCGAGAGCTACGGAAAGCACGAGCAATTTTTTGTCGAACTGAACGACAAAAACCTAAGCGGCAGTGCAGCACGACAGACGACCCCGGTTCTCCGTCTGCCGAAACGGGTACCTTGGAGCCACGGCGTCGACGTCGAGTCGTAATTTTCAGGGTTAATTATTAATTCTACCAAAGGTCGTTTACCTAGTTCGAATTCTGGGATATATTATATTAAGAGCTGTTCCAGGATCCTCAGGTTGCTCAGATTCGTGAATATACCTTTCAATCACTGCGATACTTGTCGATTCACGTGCTATCACTTCTGTACCTACTCTCGCCTATTCAAGATGTCTCAACGATCCACTATGATAGCTCAGTTTGCGGTCTACCAATCTTGCAGCGATGTGGATGCCCAAGTGAAACTCTACAAGGCTATTGGATTTGAAGTTGATGATGGTTGGGAGCCAGCAGATGGTTAGCATACTATTCCCTATCTCTGGAGGTTAACCATGTCGATTCATGAGCTATTTGATTGACGTGGCTATACTTTAGAGATTCCCGAAGAATATTATAAAGCTCGCGGAGTATCGAAGGCCGACCTTACTAAGAGTGTTGCACTGAAATTCCCCGCCGATGCATACATGCACATCATCATTAATGGGTGGAAGAACCTGAAGACTACACCTGGATGGCCGGCTCCATACAATCAAGTCGGCTCTCGTGGCCATGCACTCCTTGTTGGATCCGTTGATGCTGAGATAGCACGTATCAAGAAATCCTACCCTCATCTGAAGATCCTCCAGGAGCCTCTCACCGTGTCTCGGAAATGGGGAAAGACAACCACCGCCCTCCTTCTTGATCCCGAGGATGTTTTTCTCGAGCTGATTGAGCTCGATAAATGGTCTCTCTTCGACGCTAGTCGTCTCAAGAAAGTAGCTCCGTTCACTACAGAGAGAAGCTGGCTCCATTTCATGCTGAACTGTACAAAGTTCTACGAAACTGAGGCTTTCTACAAATCTTTCAACATGGAACACGACGCGGGGGTAGATTTTCGGCCCGGGACAAACTTCGAGCCCTTTGGATTCGAAAAGTTTTACACGGAGATAGCGAAAACGGGCTTGGACATGCATCGTGCCAGAGAGACGTCCTTTTTGAGGACCGCAAGTGATCCCAGCCACATGCACCTTGAGCTGTTGAATTATAAATCTGGTATAGTCTCATCAGCCCTGGCCTCCGTCCCATTTCCTCCCCTCTTCTTCCTCCCCCGAGGCCAGGTCTTAGAATAGGAGTCCATTTGCTAACGAAGGTTAGACTCTCTCAAAGATCCCGGCCCCGCCCCGCAATGGCCGCAAAAGGGCATCTCACGGTACTGCTTCAAGACCGGGAGCTACGACAGTGATCTTGCAAACGTGAGAAAAATGGGACTCGAGGTCATTGCAGAAGATTTCCGAGGTAAGTAATGACCAGCAGCATCTCTATAAGAGTAATCAGTATGCCAACTGTTGAATCCAGGGTTGTTCAATTGGGGGGACTCCATATTTGCCTTTTTCCGAGACGTTGATGGGAATATCTTGACTTGGGAGCAATGGTTCAGCCAGAGGGCTTGGGGTGAGAGATTGTGAACGAGAGTGTGTGAATGAGACTTTCCATTGTAGCGGCGCCAGCCATCGCAAAAGTAGTTGGTGGTGGAAAGTATATACTCTATTTTACTAGATATTAAAGGTCTCGGTTATATATCAGTGAAGGCCCAGAAAACAGGAATCAATACATGGTGCAACTCGCTGATGAGGAAGAACTTTTTAAACTATCAATTGAACCGCAATTTATTTACACTGGGTTAGTTCCTGTCACAGATGTTTCTTCGCAGGGAATGAGATGAAAGACCTTGCCATTATTTCAGTGGCAAAGATGAATTTGATCTTGGCAATGTTTGTCCTGCTGTGGTCTATTTTCCATCTTAGTATAGCTTGAATGCCAGAGTAATTGTAACTTACTCCTCCATCAACTGGCATGATGTGTCCTGTGATCCAGCGAGCTTCCTTACTGAGAAGAAATAGAGTTGCTTGGGTAAATTGAAAATCAGCGGGGTTTGAAATTCTATAGGTATGTTCTCTTGCTTGGATGTGAAAGTTGCTTACCATATCCAACGTCCCAGCCTGTGCCCTCTGTCTTTAGCATAGTCTTTTCCACTCTTGCTTGTCGAACGGCATCGGTCATCCAAGGCCCTTGAACCATAGGAGTGTAGACTGGTCCGGGACACACGCAGTTGACGCGGATACCTTCGGGTCCGTGCTGGGCAGCCATCGCTCTAGTCATCTGGATGATGGCCCCTTTGGTAGTAGGGTACAGTAGAGACCCACCCTCAGCAAAAACTTTTCATTCTCGTTATTAGCATACTGTAATAAGGTAAAGGTGGATATGAAGAGACCAAATGTTGACTTACAGCCACTTATGGAAGACATATTCACAATCGCGCCTTTTCCAAGCTTCCTCATCTCAGGAATGGCATATCGCGACATCATAACCATACTGGTAACGTTGATGCGAAAGTCCCTGTCCCAGGCTGCTAGATCAATGTTGGTCGAGTCTCCGGTCGCACCAGAAACACCAACTGCACCAGGCATCGTCAGTCCTATGCAGATAGGCAGGAAATTAGGACAAGAAACCAGCTTGAGGGGAGTTTAACCATTGTTGACTAGAATATTCACAGCACCGAAAACCTTGATAGTCGTGTCGACAACGTTTTTGCACGCATCTTCGTTTGAGACATCCGCCTGAATAACGTGAGAGACGCCGCCTTCCTCATCAATCAAGCGTTTCGTATCACTTGCCCAGTCAACGTTGAAGTCGACAAGAGCAACTTTGGCCCCATGCCTCGCCAGAAGGATAGCGATTGCGCGTCCATTACCGATGTCACCATCCAAACGAGATCCGGCTCCGGTTACTATGGCGACCTCGCCAGTGAAGTCCATTGCCTTCGGGGGAGCAGCCATCTCGCTCTCTAGCTCAAATCAAATCCTGAGAACTACACAATTAGATGGAAGAGCTCAGAAAGGGAGAGGATGAAGCTGAAGCAACAGAGAGAATTAAAGGGCCCGTCCTATCGGCATCAGGATCTTTCAATCTTGCCGAAAGTCGAATGTGACATTCGAGCTAGTCATGTACGTGGATACCTAGAAACGGGCTACGGAGCGAAAGTGGCGCGGCGCCGGACTAGCGCTTGTCATCGTACAATTCGCAGGCCAGAAAAGCAGAAGGATTCCGTGATCGTAACCGAACGACTTCTGCGGCATAGCACACACCTGTCATCTCCGCTCGCAATCGCGATGATATCAAAATTCTGTATCGACTCGACGGCTTCCAACTTAAGCACTACTAGTCTTCATTGCTTCAAGGTGCTGCATGAGCCTAGAGGCATTTAGGGAAGAAACATATGTCTCTTCCGTGACCCGGTCTGAGTACCTCTGTACAGCTAACTTTGAAAGATATGCGAGATGGAAGATTGAAGATGTTCTGACTTCTGAGACTTTTTACTTTAGATTCCAGCACTACAACTTGTCAACTCCTGATACAGTGATACATTAAGCTTAAGCCATCATCCAGCCCAGGTCAATGACTAACTCCTCCCCATTGACACTTGTGGCAGTGATCAAATACATTATCGCTTCGGCAACATCTATGGCCGGGCACAGGCCAGGGCAACAGGCATGACATAGTACTTGATGATTGGGATTTCTGTTTCGAAGTGCGTCGTTGTTGCTATTGCTTATAATGGCTGTGTCGACACCACCTGGGAGTACTGTGTTGCAGCGAATACCCTCATTTCGGTATATCCACGCTGTGTTGCGCCCCAGAGCATTAAGACCCGACTTCGCGGTGCCATATGCAGCGCCAGAAATTGCGCCGCGGAGCGTTGTAACTGAAGAATTATTGATGATGACGCCCTTATGTGGCCCTTGATTCTTCAACATTTGAGGGATGCAGGATCGCATCAGATACATCGGCCCGTGTAAATTGACGTCCAAGACGCGATGCCATGTCTCGTTGTCGGTTTCGCTCACACCCACTAAAATCGGGCTGTTAGCGAGCGGCCTTGCGATCGTCGACAGTCCGGGTTAATATATTGTGAAACTCGGTGTACAGTACCCATCCGGTCCATCACGCCGGCATTGTTAACCAAAATATCTATCGTGCCCCATTTGTCGATCACCTGCTGCAAGGTGCGGGTACATTCTTCCTCGGAGGCGACGGAAGCGATGACGGGGAGGAAGTTGTCGCAAGCTGCGTCCTTGTGGTCCACAATGTCCATCGAGGCGACCTTCGCGCCCTTTTCCCTCAACAACTTCACCAACTCCTCGCCAATGCCTTGGGCCCCGCCGGTAACAAGCGCAACCTGCGTCAACAAGTCAGCAAATGTTCAGCACCATGGCAATCACGTAGTCACAACACACAGCTACACACCTTGCCCGCAAGTTGATAAACCATGATGATGATGATGCAGAAGGGGGTGAAATATCATAAAAAATCATAAAAAATCATGAGTCAGGGAAGGATCAAAGCCGTGAGCAGGGCATAGTTTCCGTTTCACACGGAGATCGAGGTACGGAGTAGCAAGTGTTATAACTACTGCTGCTGCTACGACTACTACTACGATTACTACTACGATTACTACTACGATTACTACTACCACCTAGGTACGAAGGGTACGAAGGGTACGAAGAGTGCCCTGAATCCCTGATAGTTCGACGACAGGCCTGACTGGAGGCATCTTGTGCCTATACGCGCCGAGGATCCGGACTGGACGGCACTCTTTTTCCTTCAAGGAGGGGAGATGTTGAGGGGCTGGTCACGCCGACCAGCAATCCCCGTGGGGATGCGGGGAAAGGACGATCTGATCCTAATCCTGATCCTCTGCGGCGCCACTGGTCCCCTGCGCCCGCAGTCGGAACTTTTGTCGAACATTTCGACAGGACCGTACGGCCCCGCATGACCCCCCGCAGTGCACCGCACGGTATTTCGATTTCGAACCGCGGGGTATTGTAATCTTCGTTGAAATTCCAGCTTCCATTCAACCACAACCACAACCACGGTGTTTGCATGTGCACGCATGCCTGCCTATACAGAGACAGGCCGTCCACTGCTTGCATGATAAAATTAGAAGGGACCCTGTTGTTGTTTCTTCCAATGTGAAATAAACCATCCATCGCCTTGGGATTAATTAGTTGACACCACAACTCAACTTGGCAGCGACCGCAATCAGCAGCCATGGCTGTCGCAGAAATTCTACAATCGGCCTTCTCCTCTCCACTACAAGCCTTGGTCGCCCTTGGCTTGACCATAATCCTTCTTGTAGGTCCCTTGCCTGTGAAGACTGACGGTCTGGCGGTCTGATTTCGTGCTAAACGGCAACAGCCGGTTCTCTACTGGGGCAGCATCGCCATTTACAATGTCTACTTCCACCCGCTCTCCAAATACCCCGGACCTAAGATCGCAGCTGCCACTTCATTATGGTATGTTCGGTCTCACGTTCGTGGGACCACGCCCATAGACATACTGAGGCTCCACAATCAGTATGGTCCAATCATCAGAATAGCTCCCGAGGAATTGTCCTACATAAATCCTATCGCGTGGAAAGAGATTTACGGGCACAAAGTCGCCGGACAGGCCGAGCTTTCCAAGGACAAGAAGTACCATGCCGGCTTTGGACGCGAGCAGGTCCTCTTGAACGCTGATCGGGAATATCACGGTGTTCTCCGGAAACTGCTCGCCCACGGCTTCTCAGAGAAAGCTTTGCGAGAGCAGGAGGCTCTGATTCAAGAATACGTGACTTTGCTAATGGATAAGCTCCATGAAGATGGTCAGATGGGAGAGATGGAGTTAGACATGGTAGAATGGTACAACGTAGGTTTCTCTCCACTGACGCCCTTGAAGATGCCAACAAGTCCTAGTTTTTTACATTCGACATTATTGCCTGCTTGAGTAAGTTACTATGCCGCATTTCGGTTCTATATATTGGTCGCTAAGTCAGACTGTCAGCTTATGGGGAATCATTCGATTGTTTGAGGACCTCGAAAATGCACCCCTGGGTGCAACTTTTCTTCAGCGTCGCCAGATTTCATGCTTACCACCAAGCTATGGGCCGCCTTCCGCGTTTTCTTCATCGCCCTTACAAGGCATGGTATATTCCTAAGACTGCCCAGCGGGATACCAAGTTAGAGGTGGAACTGAGTTTGGTAGGTGTCTGAGCTGCAGCAGTGTGAAACGGAGTCGCTGACACAGGAGGGTCTCTAGGCCAAAGTCAAGGGCCGCTTGGAACTCCCCGAGAGTGGCTTTTCAGATTTTATGTTTAAGCTCATCGAGGCTTACAAGTTGGATAAGATGACATTGAATCAGCTAAACGTCAACGCGAAGATCCTCATGGCTGCTGGAAGTGAGACCACAGCAACTTTGCTGTCAGGTAGGATTTCTTAATCTTCAAGTCGCGTCTTTACACTAACTTCCACATGAAGTCGTTACCTACTACCTCATGGCTTATCCTAGAACAATGGAAAAGCTGACAGCAGAAATTCGTGGCAAATTTTCAAGCCGTGAAGAGATCACCATGACCAGTGTGAACAGCTGCAAATACCTACTCGCATGCCTTGAAGAGGCTTTGCGCATCCGTCCTCCTTCGCCTGCTACTCACGCTCGTTACGTACCGCCGGGCGGTATGAACATTGATGGCCAGTACGTCCCGGAAGACACAGCCGTCGGCATTGCCATTTATGCCGTGTGCAATAGCCCCCAGAACTTCAAAGATCCATACACCTTCGTTCCCGAGCGCTGGTTAGGCGAAGATCCCGCATACGACGGAGATAAGAAAGATGCAGCGCAAGTCTTCTCTCTCGGTCCTCGGAACTGCATTGGTCGCAACCTGGCGTATTTGGAGATGAAGCTGGTTATCGCGAGGCTTGTCTGGCACTTTGATCTAGAGGATTGCACAAAAGGGAACTGGTTAGATCAAAAGATCTACATGGTATGGGACAAGCCGCCTTTGATGGTGAAGTTAAAGCCGGTGAAGAGAGGTTGAAGAGTCTCAGTGGTATTTAAAGGCGCAGGCGGAGTGTAACTATTGCCTGATATATGTCATTTTTCTTTTGATTACTCCAAGGCCGGAACGGGGAGATGAATTCAAAATTTTACAACTGAACAATCTGAATCCCGCCTCTATTCTCTTTTTCTTTATCTCATTTTATCAGTATTAATATTTACTTTAGTATCGAGCTTCTATCAGACTTGACTGTAAGATAAATGTCACCAAATGAACGGAATCCAGGAAAGGAATTTTATGCAACGAAGCGTAATTGATACAATCTTGGATGTTTACGCAAGATTTTACCCCAGGTTGCATTTTCCTTTCCGGAGAGCCCCGGACGTCGTACTGAAAATGTCGTACATGTGCCACCGACAGTACCCCAGCTGTGTAACCGACACTAGCCCTAAAAATGACCCAAGGTATGTGGCCAAGCCTATGCACGTGGTATCTGCTCGGAGTTATCTAAGGGTCGTAATTGTACGACTCCAGCCGCGGGTTGCTGTGCTCGACTTCTAAGTCTTTCAAGAGGGAATGACATACGGAGGCCTCGGCGAGAGTTTCGGTTATGCGGTAGTACGCCCTAACCACCGGACCATAATGACCTAGCTTACACCATGTTGGCATTTGTAGATAATTTCTTGCACGTTCTGTTGTATCTGATTCTCGGTTTCTAATCTTCAGATCAAGCGAAGAGTTGGAGCTACAGATCTATACAATGCCGAGTCTCAATGGACATAGAGTCGAGCTGCCTCATGGCCTCAACACAGATGGAGTTGACCTTCCTTACCATACCAACGCTGAAGGCTATACTGTTCCAGACGTTACCTACAAGTCGCCTGAAAATCGTCGCATGCGCGTAGTGACTATTGGCGCTGGCTACAGTGGCATTCTTTTGGCCTACAGAGTCGAAAGAGAACTCCAAAATGTCGAGGTACAATCCCTCTCAGATCATGACTGGGGCTACGCTGATATCCTAAGTAGCACGTGATTTATGAGAAGAATGGGGAGATTGGAGGAGCATGGGTATGTCCCCATAGAGCTTTGATTGATAATCTGTAAGGACTGATGGAAACTATACAGCTTGAAAATCGCTATCCCAACTGCGCCTGCGATGTACGAATGCCCAGTTAATATTGAAAACGCAGGCTCATTCAATGCAGGTTCCATCACATTCCTATGTTTATCCTTTCGCCTTGAATGTAAGGGTCCCTATAAAAATGATTTCGAATCCCTCAATTGACATTTTCCTAGCCTGATTGGCCAGAATATTACTCGAAGAGTGATGCAATTTGGAAATACCTGGATCGAGTCTGCCGTGTCTGGAACTTGCGAAAGTATATGAAATTCAACCACAGGGTTACAGAGGCAGTTTGGGACGAAGATGCCGGGAAATGGCAATTGAAGATTGAAAAATTCTATCGGGACGCCAGTTTTGAGGTGTTCTCAGACTCCTGTGTTCGTGTAGCCTATTCCCGGACGCTAGATGAGTACTTACGCAATCTAGGACGTTCTCCTCCAAGCTGCTGGACTACTCAACAACCCTGTCATTCCGAATATCGAAGGACTCAACAAATTTAGTGGCCGCGTAGTTCACACTGGCCAATGGCCTTCGGACTTTGGTCAAGATAAATGGAGAGATTGTAAAGTGGCAGTCATTGGCGCTGGTGCTAGCGCCGTGCAGACCGTACCAGGCATGCAGCCTTATGTTGCTCACATGGATTTGTTTGTGCGTAGTCAGACATGGCTTGCATCCCCTGGCGAAGAACCATCCCTTGTGAGTTTGGCCCATAATCCACCACTTCTGTCTAGCGAATGCCTTTACTGACTGCTGTGGACTTACTAGGACATTTGTACGTGTCAGAGGACTTATCTTACTGTCAATCAGTAGTTGTAAAGCTGACTCGGCGGCAGGGACTCCACAGGTACGAAAGAGGTTGAGAGAGCACCCTGAGGAGTTGGTTGCTGAGGCAAGAAAAACAGAGGAGCCGGTAAACGGTATGTGGAAAGGAATGTTCAAGGCAGATCCTATCCAGGCCGAACTTAGCAAGGTAAGGGCGGAACTTAGTTTCTCCTGTTGCTACCCCCTAATTCTCAGTATGACTTGAACTAAATGTACTGCTTCGTAGGTTTCATCAGAGAAGATGGCTATGGCGCTCGAGCGCGAGGAACTAGTGACTGGCTTTACGCCTAAGTTCTCTTATGGTTGTCGACGAGTATCACCGGTGAGTCCTACATATCCGACTATGCAACAACGGAAACTTACATCAACCAGGGAAAGAATTTCATGAATGCTGTGAAGCAGCCTAATGTGTCAACACATTTCACTTCGGTCGTCCGGGTCACTCCCGATGGAGTGATTGGAAAGGATGGTACGGTAGTCAAGTGTGATACTATTATCTGTGCTACTGGATTTGACACATGTACGATTTACTTTCAGTCCCGCGAAGAAAATTTTATTTCTGACAGACCCTAATCCAGCGTTTCGACCACATTACAAGCTTATAGGCCAAAACGGAGTATCGCTAGCCGAAAAATGGAAATCCAAGCCAGATGGGTACCTCGGAGTGGGATGCCCAGGGTTTCCAAACTACCTATCCTTCTTTGGACCATCCTGGCCCGTGTTTGCCGGATCTATCACTGCATCCCTTATGGCCGTTGCGGATTTGGCGTTGAAGTTGATCAGAAAAATTCAAGAAGAGGACATCAGATCAATAAGCCCTCGACAAGATGTAACAGACGCATTCAACGTTCATACGCAGGCCTTGCTGCACGGCACAGTCTGGGAAGACCATTGCAGTAGCTGGTGTAAGTTAATGCCCCCCAGCGGAAATCTTCAACGCAAAATAGACAAGTTACGTTGCTGATAACACGATTTTTACTTCACCAGACAAAGATAAGAACGGTCGCATTACTGCAATCTGGCCAGGTAGTGGACTACACTTCCAAGAGGTGGTGAGAGAGCCACGGTGGGAAGATTACAATATTCGATACATGAACTCTGTAAGTAGATACCTATCTTCCATTGTTTTGAAATTTCCCGTTTAGCCAGCTTATCACTGAAAATAGCATAACATGTTCGCTTTTATGGGTCGGGGTTTTACACAACGCGAGAGAACAGCCGGTGCAGACATGGCTCCATATTTCAGCGTTGAAGCGCTGAACGAGGAGTTCTATACCGACGCTGTGCCCTGGTTGACTGGGCCTGCACCAACGAAAGAATCAGCTCGACTAATGACAGCTGAGGACCCACCTCGAAGTCTTCTGGCCAACAATGAAAAGGCCCACATACTTGATGTTTTGGGACCTGATGGAATGAAAGAGGCTAAAGCCATTGCTGGCGCCACGTTGGTGGCCGTTGAAGAAATTGGGCAGTCATTAGATTGAGTTTCCATGCCCAAGTCACTCCCGCTGTGTTCAGAGATAGAGTTCCTTGTGTAGATTGCTTATTCACGCGCAAATATGAAGACTATATCTGAGCCTTGTACTTCAGTCTTGAAGTAAAATTTTTATATCACTTGAACGCCAGGCTATTTCATGCGGCTCAACATCCTACTTGAACGGCGGGCGTGGTCACATGCATCAAACTTCTAGCGCTGGCACGTGATTTCTAGCCTATCGAGTCGCACTGTTCTGGCGAATCGTTATGTTCCGACGAGTCGTTATGTCCGACGAGTCGTTATGTTCCGACGAATGTCATGTTCTCATGAGTCGTTATGTTCCAATGAGTCGATAGTTTGCGTCATCACATCCCCCATATAATTACAGTATATACTAGTATCTGAAGCGGATAACACCTGCAACGGAACGCGTGCTCACCTCAGCCTATCGAAGATGAACAGAAGCACATTTGACGAAACGATCCTTGAATCTCTCATAGGCGCACTCTACTGGCCTCCAATTAGCCCCACTGCCTCTTCTTGTAGCAGCCCACCCTCCTCCATTTCCTTTGCCGAATCCTTCAAGCATCCTACCACAGGAGAAGAAACTGTTTCTGAGCACCGGTCGATAAGACGTCATTTTCGGGCTTGTCTAAGTTGCAGGCAACGCAAAGTACGGTGCAATGGTGTTAAACCCGATGGCCTATGTACAAGGGTTCCTCCCATGACTAGACAGCAGCGGTATGTTTTATATTATGAGGAAATTTTATCTTACTCTTGAAGTTTATTTTCAATACTCTGAATTATTGAACTCGAGAAGAAATCAGAGATAGAGAATTTTGATCAGGAGATGAAATATACTGACCTGCTGTGCTGGCCGCAGAGGCATCTACCTACGGCGGAGAAACCGGCTCGGCACATCGCCATCGCCATCGCCATCTACTTCCCCTTCATCTGACGTATATAGCGACCTTGACAACACAGATCTCTACACGGCCGCGGACAACACCATCAATAACATTGCTCTCTCATCCACACTCCCTGATCCCTCATGGACCAAGCTACGGGGTCTTCCGGACCAGGACCAACAGTCAAACGGGAGCGATACAATAGATCCCAGATCTGGCTGTCTTACTACAAAGAATGAAGGCTGCAATAACCTAAGTTGTACCCCTTTAAATCTAAGCAACCAATGCCTATATACTCAACCACTAACGCCAGCAGACTCTCATTTGCCAGCCTCGCAGAGCCGCTGGCCAAACTTGGGTGAAACGTCTAGTTCTAGTACTAGCTTTAGCACTAGTTTTGGTGAAGCCTTAACACCTTGCCTTGATAACCTTGGTGAGATCAACAGTTACCTCATCCGGCAAAAGGCTGCTTTCACCCTCCAAAACAGCTGCGAACACAACTTGTAAAGACGTGTAGCACTGTTATTCACGCTCAAGTTCCATCCTTGGATTTACGAGATCTATCTAAAGTTGAAGGGTGTGGTGAGCAAGTAGGGGAGCTCCTTCAAGCAATCATATTTGCTACCGTGACTGTGGAAGACAGGGGAAAGTTAGGAGATTAGAGGTTTAAGGAAAGGACAATACACTGGATCAGCTTTTTGGTCGCCTGAAGGTTGTCTTATAAATGAGACACTCATTGCGATATTCCGTAGTATATCTATTCTACCCTTATCAACCCATTTTTGCCCGTAATAGAGGTTTTGGCTCTAGGAGCGGCAACATGTTATGTTTCCTCATCTTTCGCCAGTTGCTGACCAAGCTCTTCTGAAACGTGTAAACAAGCAAGGTTTGCGAAAATTACATTGTCAATATTAGTTGAGTGAAGAACAACTTCCTATTCGACGTTGCTTCAATTGAAACGATATATATAGACATCATCTTCATAGGCAGCCCCCTTCGAATGTTGATGCGGCTGGCAATCACGGCAATCTTGAGGCAGGTGAGAAGGGCGAGGACGGGAAAGTGGACAAATGGGTTATGCTTCTTTGGTACAGAACGATGTCAGAATTCCTTTTCTTTGGCGATTGATCGACCCATGCTCAAATTGGCCTCCCGGATTAATTTGGTTCGGCTATTCTACGAATGTTGTGTCTAATCGTAATGTACGATATTTGTGTCTTGTCGTTCATGTACGAAGGGTAGAAGGGTACGTATTTACCGAGCTAGGCAAGGGTACGATTACAGCAAGTTTCCACAGCGTAGTGAGCGGATGAGGATCGCAAAAGACCGCCACATTTAGAGTAAGTAATGCACTGAAGAGACCCCTGCAGATTTATCCTCTTTACTACTTGCCCTTCCAGCCTTCATACGATTCTGTGTCTAATCGGATGCTGGCTGGCTCCTAATTGGTCACCGCCAGACCAACGGCTTGACATACTCAGACGGCAGGAGTGCGTCAAAAATGTTTTGGAGAGTAAAACTCTTTTCTCGTTATTATTCTCTCTTCCTCACTTGGTTCTGAGCAACCAGTCCAAAGCAACCGAGCCGAACCAGACCTCCTGGACACACCTCCGTCTTTCGCAATATGGCGCCCAATAACACGGTTCAAGACGCTGTACACAATGTCTCCATTTCAGATCCCGAGAAGTTCTGGGACAAGCATGCCAAAGCGCTGCACTGGCATAAACCATACAGCTCCGTCCTGCGACAAAAGCCCAAAAAGTTACGCGATGGCACCACACACCCCCACTGGTCATGGTTTCCGGATGGCGAGCTTAGCACAACTTACAATTGCTTAGGCTGCCATGTGAAGGCTGGCAATGGTGACAAGATAGCTTTGATATGGGACAGCCCTGTGAGCAAGTCGAAGGAGAAATACACGTACAAGCAGATGCTAGAAGAGGTGGAACTTCTTGCCGGCGTCCTGAGAGAAGAGGGCGTACAGAAAGGCGATACTGTTCTAATATACATGCCTATGATCCCACCGGCAATTTTTGGAATGCTTGCGGCCGTCCATTTAGGCGCAATGCATGCTGTCGTCTTCGGAGGGTTCGCAGCGAATAGTTTGGCTGAGAGGATCCAGGACGCAAAGCCAAAGGTTATCCTAACAGCCAGTTGTGCAATCGAAGGAACAAAGGGTCCGCTGGAATACAGACCACTTGTTGAGGGAGCGATAGAGCAAGGCAGATTCAAACCAAGCAAGACAATCATCTGGCAGCGAGATATCAGGAGGTGGGATCCCGTCAAAGAAGATGCTGGTCAGAGCGATTGGCGACATTTGGTTAAGAGTGCCCGAAGTCGAGGAGTCAAAGCTGAAGCTGTTCCGGTGAAAAGCACAGATGGGCTTTATATCATCTACACCAGCGGAACGACTGGTTTACCAAAAGGCGTTCTCCGCGAGGCGGGAGGTCACGCAGTAGCTCTCAACCTAAGCATCAAGTATCTCTTTGATGTTAAGGGTCCCGGCGATGTCATTCTTACTGGTAGCGATATCGGTTGGGTTGTTGGACACTCTTATATCGTCTATGCACCTCTCCTTGCCGGTGCAACCACTATCTTATATGAAGGCAAGCCGATCGGAACTCCTGATGCGGGTGCCTTCTGGCGCCTCGTGGATGAATATAAAGTTACAACCCTATTCACAGCACCTACGGCCCTGAGAGCGATCAGGAAAGAGGACCCTGAAGACAAGTACTTGAAACACTACGGCGATAACAATCGATTAAGGCATTTGCGTGGACTGTTCCTTGCCGGTGAAAGATCTGAACCTTCAATCATCACTCATTATCAGGAACTCCTGCGCAGATATGCTGCTCCTGACGCTCGAGTCATTGATCATTGGTGGTCCAGTGAGTCAGGTAGCCCAATGACAGGAATTGCATTACGACCTGCTATTGGTCTCGATCACAACAGCCGTGAAACTCATCAGCCACTGGCGATTAAGCCTGGCAGCGCAGGCAAATCGATGCCCGGATTCGACGTACGTATTGTCGATGATGATGGAATGGAAGTCAGGAAAGGAAAGATGGGCAATATCGTCCTCGCCATGCCTCTCGCCCCGACAAGCTTCACGACGCTATTCAATGATGAACCGCGATTCTACAAAGGGTATTTAAAACGGTTTAACGGAAAATGGCTAGATACCGGGGATGTAGGAATGATAGATCTGGAAGGTTATGTCTATGTGATGAGTCGAAGTGATGATGTTATAAACGTTGCAGCACACCGATTCAGTACAGGTATACCACTTCTGCTTGTCCCATCTTTTTTGAAATGTCCTTAATTATCAGAGAATGCTGACCATCTTTCTTACACTACTACACAGGAGCCATTGAACAGGCCATAACATCCCACTCATCTGTGGCCGAAGCATGTGTCGTAGGCATCCCGGATTCAATGAAAGGTCACCTACCTCTCGCTTTCGTGATCCCGTCAGCCTCGACACCCTCCGACCCTCCCGCAACACCATCCAAAGAATTTTTTACTGTGATCAACAACATAGTGCGGACACAGATTGGCGCCATCGCCTCCCTGGGTGGTATTATCCAAGGCAAAGGTATAATTCCCAAGACTCGGAGCGGGAAAACACTCAGACGCGTATTGAGAGAGTTGGTCGAGAACGCAGTCGAGGGCAACTACGACAAGAAAGTCAATGTCCCTGCGACGGTTGAGGACATAGAAGTCATCCAGGTCGCGAGGCAGAAGATCAAAGAATGGTTCGAGGAGAGGAAGCAGCAGCAGGGCATCTCGGAGCCGAAGCTGTAAATCGAGGAACTGGGTCATTGTTTGTGGGTGTTATATGACTCCTGCGATTCGGTTTGCTATAGCAGGGGAATTAATATTCAAGAGTGTATACTCGTATATGCCGTAAGAACTCAGACCGTCCGAGTTAGAGCAAAAAATCGCTAGTTATACCTATGGTAATGTAAGATTAGTATTGCATAGTGTCGCGCCGTGCCGTTCTCATATCTACATCCAGAGAAGAGTTATTGGCAGCTCTGGCCTTGATCTTTCTCTAGCTTGTGTAAGTAAACGCCAGCTTAGATGTTTTTAATCGAAATATTGCGCATCACAAAGTTTACAGGACGGGGCGCACGCTAGTTCACTAGATTTCTCTAGACTTCAGTCCTCTATCTCTTTACGTTTCTCACCTCCTAGTTTCTCATCTCCCTTGTTTTCTATATTATCTCTCGAAATGACGGTTCGCCACCGGTCATCTGGCCTCATAGGTATAGCAGAATCTCACAGCATGGCAGAACACTCCAGTTGAGGCTATTAAAGATCGACTCCTTATACAATATAACCTTTCTTCCTTAGATTGATTTCCTTTAGAATACAGTACCTTTTACGAAAGTCTCCCTTTGCGTGACGTCCTTTGTGGAGCCGTCACAGTCGTCAACAATTGATGGTGTCAGAATGCGATGTGATTATTTTCTTTCCGAAGCAAAATCCACCACATCATGCTAAACATCGCGGGGTTCTCATGGTATATACAAGTAATACATCAGAACTCCTTTCGGCAAATGTCATCAGCATCCCGTCATCTCTTAACGTCAGAATAACCGTCCCGGTTCCTCGTCCAGGACGCCAAAATCTCCCTATTCTCCACCATCTATGGTATGAACTGTGAATATAAGTAGCCACCGTCGAAACCTTACTCGCGGCTCACTAGCTCACCGATCGCTTACAGATCTAGCTATGAAAATTCGTTAAGTGGTAGAGCGAGGCCGTTTGGTCAGGCTGCCACGACGGCGCGCCTTCCGCTGCCGTTCGAATTGCTTGTTACGCCTGCACTTATTGTAGCTTCATTCATCGGAAATCAGCTGCTCCCACCCCACAATCGCGTACCACGATCAACTTCTCGGCTATCTGGATGAGAGTTATTTAAACTGTGGATGCTACTCTGGGTCTCGACTAGGGTTGTGCCTGTGAAACATTAGGGTCTTTTCGCGCTTATAAACGCTTAAGGGGGTGGGACTATTGTGAAGTGAAGTCAGTTTGTCGGCTGGACGCACTTTTTAGGTGGAGGATCACGTCTTTAGTTATATGGCGAAGGCCGAGCTTTTCTTGCGTAGAGGAGGTCGAAAGTCCACGCCTGCGAAGAGTCAGATGCAATTCAAGAGAAGATGAGCAGCATTCCTTATAGAGAAAAACGGCAGAAATTCAGTTAGCGATTCGGGCAATAGGGTGGTTGCGCGGACAGAGAAAGTCAACGATAGATATCTCAGACACTTCTCTGCGTCTATATAGCTTATAGCGATGCTCAGTAGGGATTTAGCCGCGTCCACTAATTCGTAGATAAACCTTGCATCTGGTAAAGAGGGCACGCCATTATATAGAGATTCGTTTGTTGCCACAGCGCCTCAAGACTTCGCTACTTCGGCTTGAGTGACAGTTGCCTTGAAGGTATATATATTTGTCTAGAGTCCGAGGTATTCGTAAGATATTTAGAGCGTGGCTTTAATATTCGGAGGGCTTGTCGATTGTTAGAAAGAGGTAAGTTATTTTGGAGGAGGCGAATAAGTGTAATAGCAGGGGTGCTAGAGGGCAACAGGAGGGATCGCAATAGGTCTGAATAAGTAGCTAAAGTGAGGATAGTAGTATATATTGCGTATAAAGCAGGGAGTACGTCTTGATATAAAAACTCAAGCTTACCGACTATATGCAGCAACGATTACTCCCATATAGCCCATAACTACTACATAGTTTCGGCAGTACCGAACACTATATGCCCTTCTTCGCTAAAGCCAAAATTAGACTTTCAGTGTCACGGTTAGCTCCTAGCTTACCGTTACCGCCTCGCTTAACTAGCCGAACTGCAGAATAGGGGAAACATTCTAGACCGCGTAAGAAGGAAGCGGGCTAGGCAGCCATTAGTTGTGTATTTATTCTGAGGCTTTGCCCTCAA